>JARBWK010000007.1:5371499-5412965 GCA_030556195.1 Anolis apletophallus
GAAGGATATAACGGAACTGGAAAAGGTACAGAAAAAGGGCAACAAGAATGATCCAAGGGATGGAGCGGCCCCTTATGAAACCAGGTTGCAACGCCTTGGTCTTTTCAGCCTTGAAAGACGGCGTTTAAGAGGTGACTTGATCGAAGTGTATAAAATCATGCATGGGATAGAAAAGGTGAATAAAGAAAATTATTTTCTTTGTCACAAAACACTAGGACTAGAGGGCACTCCCTGAAGCTCCAAGGTAGGAAAATTAGGACTAATAAAGGGAAATATTTCTTCACCCAGAGGGTCATTGGGTTATGGAACTCAGTTTCCAGAAGAGGTTGTGACAGCTGTCAGCCTGAACAACTTCAAGGCAGGATTAGACAGATTCATGGATACCAAGTGTATCGGTAGTTACTGAAAAGGACATTCAAGTGCCACCTCGGAGTTGGTTGAGGTAGGCAGGATGTCCCTGGGTACTGGTTGTGGGGGGTCGGGAGCAGGTGAGGGTTTTGCCCTCCCTTCTGCTCGAGATCCCCGTGTACAACTGGTGGGCCACTGTGTGATACAGAATGCTGGACTAGATGGGCTGAGGTCCGATTCAGCATGGCTCTTCTTATGTTCTTATGTTCTTATGTGAGGCATCAGAGTCAGGGAGTTATTAGGTAGCGGGTAATTCCTCATCAGAACTATCCAGGGCTACAGTTTTGAAACAGACAAGGAGTTATGGAACTCCAAGTACCAAGTTAACTTTACCAAAGCTGCTTGTACGCGCGGGTTCTAGGATGTAGCATCACTCTCTGACTGTACTTTTTACACGGAAAAGTACCAAACCTGCTCTAGTTTAATGGTAACATTGTTCTCAAATTTGTGCCAAGAAGTAACCACACGCTCAGTTCACAATTTCTGTAACCATATGCTCGTTCACTGTTTAAGTAACCACTAAGCAAAGTGCCTGTGCTCTCACAAGTTGTTTTAGAATAAACATCTGTTGTGTTTTCACCCTTCAACCTTGCCTCCCGTTGCCTCAATCTATCCTCCCTCGTTTGGTAATTTATGGTGGCAGCGAAATTATTAATTAATTAATCAGCTCCCTTAACACCCTGCCCGGCTTATTGTGCCCAGCCACAGTTAGTGTTGAAAGGTGCGAGCCACTACAACAAGCAAGGTTTGGAAGCTAGGTTGCTGCAAAGGGCAACCTCTTTTTACCTGCTGGTTTACCCACATCTTCACCAAATCTTCAGTGTATAGGAGAATCCCTTTCTCACCATAGGCTGTGGATTTTGGGGCCTGTTACAGGACTTCGTTTGCCTGCAAGCCAGAGGACAATGGGACGCCTTGGACTTAGTAGAGGTACCGTCACATTGCACCATAGGCATTGTGACAGACTCCCTTTTTCTTAAAGGACTTTGAAACCAACTCAAGCCACTGAACCATCATCCTTGGCTGATTGTAACCCAATAAATCCTGTTTTGGTTCACCCCATCCTGACTTTAGCATTCCTTTTATAGAGGTCCAAGGCTTTTTTGTATGTGGGGAAACCTTAATTCTGTCCCCAGGGTCAAAGCTTCCTCCTGTCCTAGTTTAAAGTCTTTTTGGACCCTGGGAATACAGAAGAGTACTAAAATATGAAACACAGAAGTGTTTCTTGTGCCTCTTTTTTCTCGATATTCCAGACTTTGCTCCCCTGGTCATGAAGCATTTTTGGGCATCTTCAACTGAAATGCTCCTCAACCTACAAGGGTAAACTGCTTATTGTTATTGTCTAAAACTGGCATTGAATTATTGCCATTGTTTGTAAGCCGCCCTGAGTTCCCTTTTGGGTGAGAAGGGCAGGGGTAAATCAATCAATCAATAAATACTTGACTAATTGCCAAAATTCATTTTCTTGGTTCCTTTCACCTTCCTCAAATTTGTCTTTTACCCTGAATAAGAATCTTCTCTCACACAAACCCACCCTGCCATGTTTCCCACAATTATTTGAATTAATCTACATTGGCAGCTTACTGCAGGTCAAAGAGGAGGCCATTACCAACCCATGGTACGGTATAGAATGTATACAATCAGAGATCACTTCAGCCTGGCAGGACGGTCACCTTACTGTCCCTTTTCTATTCCCACTGCCAGATGGCCGCAGAGTTTTGAGCTCCTGACTATTGCAAGTGTCCTGTGCTGATGTCACATTACTATAGACCAGGGGTGGTCAAACTACGGCCTGGGGCCCGGATGTGGCCCTTTGGCTGATTCTAACTGGCCCTCCTAAGGGCCCTGGCAGGCAGGCAGGCAGGCAGGCAGGCTCGCTCACGTCGCCCCACCCGCCGCTCACCTCGCCCCGCCTGCTTGCCGCTCACCTTGCCCTCTTGACCGCGCACCCACTCGCCCACTCCGGCTTTCCCAGCGCCAGCAACAGCAAGGCCAGGCAGGGGAGCTTGCCTCCCCTGCCTGGCCTTGCTGTCGCCGGCGCTGGAAGAGCCGGAGCGGGCGAGAGGGTGCGCAGGCGTGCGGGTGAGAGGGCAAGGTGAGCAACGAGCGGATGGGGCGAGGCGAGTGGCGAGCGAGCAAGCGACAAGCGGGCGGGGTGAGAGGGTGAGGCAGGAAGGCAAAAAGAGTGACCGACGGAGAGGGGGGAGGGATGGGGGAGAAGAGGAGGAGGCCAGGGAGGAGCAAGCGCCCCGCCGAGCATCCTTAATAAGTGAACTATACATCCCAGCAACCCAACTCCCAAATGTCTATTTTCCCCAAATTTCCCCAGTGTTCACATTTGGGCATATTGAGGATTCGTGCCAAGTTTGGTCCTGAGTTTCCCATCCTTTCAATGGGGTTTGATCTCTTCCTTTTCCGTCACCAATCTCAAAGGCTCACTGTCAGGAGGTTTTTAGAAAGGTGGGAACAGGAAGTCATCGAGAGGGAAGGGACCCCAGGGCCATCCAGCCCAACCCCCAGGGATACACAATCAAAGTACCCCCGACTGATGGCCATCAAGCCTCTGCATAAAACTCTCCAGAGAAGGGGACTACAAGGAAGCATTATTTTATTTTAGTGGTTTTTATTATTATTGTATAATAATTTTATAATAATAATATTATAATATAATAAATAATATAATGTTATATTATATTATAATTTCAATATATTATAATGCCTATATATATACTATAATATTTATTTATTTATTATTCGGGCTTCTATGCCGCCGACTCCCTGAGGCTCGCGGCGGCTTACAGGAGCCGAAGGGCACAGTAAAATACAGGCAATAAGCAGTTAAAAACAATTAAAAACAACAGCAGTACAGTAATTAATAACACAGTTAAAACAATGAACAGCACATCATCCTCAGAAGAACGAATAGATGGCGGGGCATGGGCAGGACTTACTCACCAAAGGCCTGCTTAAACAGGTATGTTTTACAGGCCCGTCTAAATGGGAGCAAGTCCTTCATAGCCCGAGTTCCGGCCGGGAGGGC
Organism: Anolis apletophallus; assembly: GCA_030556195.1. Taxonomy (NCBI): domain Eukaryota; kingdom Metazoa; phylum Chordata; class Lepidosauria; order Squamata; family Anolidae; genus Anolis; species Anolis apletophallus. The sequence continues at coordinate 5,374,948 of JARBWK010000007.1, forward strand.
GTTCCACAGCGTAGGTGCTATGACAGAGAACGCCCTCCGGCGGGTAGCAATCAGCCTTGCGAGTTTAGCTGAAGGTATCTCCAGGAGATTGGAGTCCTCAGACCGAAGTGATCTCGGAGGGCAATATGGGATGAGACGGTCCCTCAAATACGCTGGCCCCAGGCCGTGTAAGGCCTTAAAGGTGAGGACCAACACTTTGAAGGTGATCCGGTGCTCAATTGGCAGCCAGTGCAGATCCTGCAAAACAGGTGTTATGTGGGCGCCAGCTGGCGTGCCAGACAGGAGCCGGGCGGCAGTGTTCTGCACTAGCCTGAGCTTCCGGGTCACAGACATAGGAAGGCCAACGTAGAGCGCGTTGCAGTAATCCAGCCTTGAGATGACTGTGGCTTGGATCACCACATAATATCATAATAATTATGATATTAATACTAATAATATATGAATATTTCTTGATACATTAATATGTTAATATTAATGATGTGTAATATATAGTAAATATAGTAAGTCAATAAATAAATAAATAATGTAGATTAGGATGTAGTTCCGCCTTCAGGTGCGGCCCTCCATAATATTTTTTGGCTCTTGCAAAAAGTAATTGCCCACCCGTGCTATAGACGCACTGCTGCAACTGGACAATGAAAGTTTGTTCCTCTCCAAGCCTCCCAATGTCAATTATGTTAAAATACTTCCAGCTTGACAGAGCATGAGAAAAAAAAATGAAATGATAGCCAGGAGGTATACAAAGGAGGGAGCTTCCCAGTCAGCAGCTCTGTTAAATGGGGTATGCTTGCATCCCCTCTAACTATTGATGGGTAAAACCCACTAAATGAGCAGTGACAGAGGGAGACCTACTCTGTGTACCTCCCTGCAAACATTCTGCCAGAAATTATTCCCTCAGTACACCTCCACCTGCTTGTATCTAAGGACATGCCTACAGGGCCAAAATAAAGTGAATTCATCTCTTAGTTGCTGCGGGGAGACCACATGACATATGTCTGGATTCATGGCACAACCATGACGTCCAGTCATCAATGCATGTCTATTGTCCAAGCAATATACTACAAAGTGATCTTGTGGTTTGGAGGTGTGGATAGCTGGATCAAGCTGGATCCAGCCGAATTTGCTGACCACGATGTTTTCTGGCCCATTTGCTTATTTTATTTCAAAATTCTTTCATTTTCTGTGATGTATCGTTTAGGTTAGTGTTTCCCAACCTTTTTTTGAGCCACGGCACACTTTTTACATTTGCAAAATCCTGGGGCACACCACCAACCAAAATGACACAGAATGACACTGTAACACAGTCATACATATAGTTAATATGTTGTTAAATGTATTTATACACTCAGTGTGAAACCTGGACCTGTTTCGATGAACACAACATAGATATCCTGGCAGGAATGGCAGAAAGACACAAACTTCCCACACAGAACTCCCATAACCGAGATAAAATGCTATAAGAGTTTGGTGGGCATTGACCTTGAGTTTGGGAGTTGTAGTTCACCTATATCCAGAGAGCACTGTGGACTCAAACAATGTTGGATAAGGACCAAATTTGTCATAAATACTCAATATGCCCAAATATGAATGCAGATGGAGTTCAGGGGAAATAGACCTTGACATTTGGGAGTTGTAGTTGCTGGGATTTATAGTTCCCCTACGATCAAAGAGCATTCTGAACCCCACCAATGATAGAACTGGGCCAAACTTCCCACACAGAACCACCAGGAGGCAGAAGAGGTCTCTACTTGGGGAAAGGGAGGTGGGCCTTCCCAATGCATGGAGAGGGAGAGACCAAGTAGGCAACGGGTGGGGGAGGGGGGTGTTTGTAATTTTGTGCCTTTATCAAGGTAGGTTTCTTAGGGTTTTTATACTTCAACACACTAGACTCTCCCCCCTCCTGGAGGTTCCAATTTCCCACGGCACAACCTGATGATCGCTCACGGCACACTAGTGTGCCCCGGCACACTGGTTGGGAAACACTGGTTTAGGTTATAAACCAGTGGAAATTACTCATGAGTAAATATGCATTTGCCTAAAATGTACCAGGAAACCCATGAGTGGAACAAATTGAAATAAATAAGCTTATGGAGTTTACACACAGAGCTTATGAACTCTTCAGAAGACCAAGTGGCTGACCAAACAAACCAAGACATTTGCAATCAATGATAGATAATGGCTTTGGAATAGGCCAGGGTATAAGTCCAAGTTTTAAACTTCCTATTACTGCCAGTATTTTCTGTTGCTCATAGGGGTTGTATGTGCCAAGTTTGGTCCAGATCTGTTATTTGTAGGGGTCTCGATAGTCTGTGGAAGTCAGAGCTGAATCAGTTGCAGGTACTGCAAATCGCATCATACTCTTCCAAACCTATTATCATGTTGAGAAACACCAACCAGCCAAAATTATGCAATGGCACACACCTTGCAGTCAAAGCATTATTGAACGTCATCGAAGCAACAGCTAACAGGACCATTCAAAGGAGAAGATGTCCTCATCCCACGCATTCCACTGATTACTACAGATATGACATTACTATTCACTAGATCAGGGCTGTCCAACTTCTACCAGCCCAGGGGCCTGAATTCCGGTCACTGATGACCTGGGGGGCCGTAGGGTCTGCCCCCCCCCCCGCCCCCTGCTCCGCCCCCGGCTCCGCCCTCTCCCCCGGCTCTGCCCCCACCCCCGCCCCTGCATGCATACAGTCAAATATAATCTTTTACTGAGATAAAATGCAGGGATAAGATATTAAATTATTTTAATTTAATATTAAATATATTTAATTCCATCCTCCCCTCTCCCCTTATTTTAATTTAATATTAAATATATTTAATTCCATCCTCCCCTCCCCCTTAATGTATCCCATCTCCCCTTATTTCATCTTTAAATATATTTAATTTTATGTTTAATACATGAGGGGAGATGGGGAGGGAATGAGGAGCCCCTGAGGAGCCCCCTGCTTCGGCCTACCTTTTCCAAACGTGCAGGATCCAGGAGTACCCGGACGACGAGAGAGGCGACGACCAACTGAGTCGAAGAAGGTCCTAATCGCGTCTGTGGGCCTCAGCGATCCAGTAGTAGAGTAGCCGAAGAGAATCGCGAGAATAAGCAAACCACACGGGATTTCGCTGTCAACATCGGCGTGACCTCGCGTTGACAGCGAAATCCCAGAAGTGGGTTGTATTCTCGCGATACTTGCTCTGAACCCGGAAGTAGGTATTTTTTTAAAAAAAATTATTTATTTTATTTTTCAATTTTTATTTTTTATTAAAATGCTTAGGGGGTAAGGGGAAGGGGCTGGGGGTCGTATACGGCCCCCGGGCTGCCAGTTGGACAGCCGTGCACTAGATCTCAATTCCCTATTTGACTGGCTTTTGTTATCACAAACAACAAAGCACAAGGACAATAATTAGAATTGTGTGGCATAGATCGAGACACCAAATGCTTCACACATGAATTGGACAGTTATATGTTCCCTCTTCTACAGTAGGAAACCCACACAATCTCTAAATCAACACTGACAAAGGAACAACAAGAAAAATGGTTTACTCGCAAGCTTGAAGAAATGGCTTGGCTCAACTTACCGGGCCGAGCAAGTTGTGGCGCTGGGTGTCCTCGCCGCCATTATGGCTCGGGCGGGGGCTTCTTCTCCCCAGAAGCCCCCTGGGTAGCGGGAGATTTTCCCACCACCAGAGCCAGCTGGCCAATAGTGGGGCTGGCTCCGCCCTGGCCTAGCTCTGAGTTGGAGCCAGCCCTCTCTTCCGCCTGGGCAGCCTACTTAAGGCTGCCCGAGGCCTACCAGCAGGCACTGGGCCTGCATCAGCTTTTGCATCACCTTTTGGGCCTCCTCTCCGTGGAAGCAGCGGTGGCACAGCGGCAGCATTATTCTGTTTTGGGCCTCTGGCCCCGTTTCTTTCCCCTACTCGGAGAGATAGCACAGGGCTGGAGAGATAGCACATTGGTAACAACAGCTGTGTTGCAATCTGAAGGTTGCAAGTTCGATTCCTGGGCTGGTTTGGACACCCAGCTGTGAGCCCTGTCCACTGTTTACCTAGCAGGTCGAAAACAAAGCCAGCTGTGAGTAGATAAAATAGGTACCGCACAGCGGGGAAGGATTTTTAAGGAGTTATAACAAACAACAACAAATAAGGAAGATGGGCTGCCGAAGTGGAATGCGGAACCAGGCTCTCTCTCGTCTGGGGATGAATCAACAGCACCCCCTTGTGACGTAATGGAGCGACTGCACCCTTCAGAATGTAGCCAGATGGAAAGATCCTTCTCATTGTACAAGTGTCTGCACCTGTTTGTCTGTTTGTCTGCACAACTGTTGTAATCGTATGTCAATTCGGCAGGGACTGTCTGCCTTATGTGTAATGTAATCTGCATTGAGTCCCCTTCGGGGTGAGAAGAGCGGAATATAAATAAAGTGTATTATTATTCTTATTCTTATTATTTCTATTATTACTCTTGGTCCCGGGGAACAGGGGGTGGGTTTCTCCTTGCCCCTCCGGCCCTCGGCCCTGTTCCTGCTGTGCCCGGCCTAGGCGCAGGCCTTACCATGCTTGGCTGCCAACCCTTGTTCATGTTATCAATAAATGAGTTGTGGCCAAATTTTACTCCAACTACTTGTGCCTGTGTCTTCTTGGTAATATGGCGGGAGCTGTATCACCCATACACGCGCAAATACATTGTATTAAAAACAAGCACTTTCTTGTTATTTACTTTTGCATACCACCAGACTATGCCACAGCAACGCATGGCTGGGTACAGCTTGTGTGTGTGTGTGTGTGTATGGTGTTACACTTTAAAAATGTACTTGTTCTGACTTACATATAAATTCAACTTAAGAACAAATCTACAGAACCGATCTTGTTAGTAACTTGGGGACTGTGTATATTTATTTATTATTTATTTATTTATTTATTTCCAGCATTTTACCCCGCTCTTCTCAACCCCCGAGGGGAGACTCAGAGCGGCTTACAAAAAGGCACAATTCGATGCCCACACAGTAAAACACAATATAAAACCCCAGAAACATTCAACATTAAAATACGTTAAAATGCAATTACACTAAACATCATACGCATTCAATTAAATTAAAAACAGTGTTCCGTCCATAAAAAGCATTGAGCCCTATTCATCAACTTTCCATTAAAATCCAATTTAAAATGCTCTCTTGTGCTAGTGTGCAAACACCTGGTTCCATAGCCAGGATTTCCCTTTTTTTCGGAATGCTAGGAGGGATGGAATTGATCGTATGTCGCTGGGAAGCGCGTTCCACAGACGGGGGGCCACCACCGAGAAGGCCCTATCTCTCGTCCCCACCAACCGCATTTGAGAAGTAGGCGGGAGCGAGAGCAGGACCTCCCCGGATGATCTTAAATTATGAGGTGGGACGTAGCGGCAGATGCGTTCGGACAAGAAAGCTGGGCCGGAACCAGGGGCGGACCGAGCTCTCCCGGGGAGGTACGCAAGGTCATTTTGGCGCCCCTTCCCGCTGGCTCCCGCGCATGCGCAAAGCTTTTCTGTGTGTGCACGGGCCTCTGCGTGTGCGCGCAGGCTCCCAAGCGCGCCTCCAGGTGGGGGCGCGCTCGGAAAGCAGTGCAAATGCGCGTAGAAGCTCCTACAGGTGCTGTAGCGCCTGTAGAAACTTCTGCCCACGCGCAAAAAATCTTCGCGCATGCGCAGTGCGGGCACAGCACCCCTGGTGCCGGAGTCCCAGCCGACGCAGCTTCGGAACGGGGCAGCGCAGCGCGGGCGGTGGGGGTGCCCCAAAAAAGGTGGCGACGCCCCCCAAGAAGACGTCACTCTACGCGGCTGCGTAGGCCGCCTTATGGATGCACCGGCCCTGGCCGGAACCGTATAGAGCTTTAAAGGTCAAAACCAGCACTTCGAATTGAGCTCGGAATTGGACAGGCAGCCAGTGGAGCTGACACAACAGGGGGCGTTATATACAAATATTCTGTTGTATATTTACAACAGAAAAACTTTGTAAATGTACAAATGTGTTTAAGTTAAATATTCATTGAGTCCATTTCCTATTTTCACAATTCCTACTCAGACTCGGAGACATACAGAGCCCCCTCCTTCCAGAAGTGCTATGGAACACACACACACACACACACACACACACACACACACACACACACAAATATGAGTCATAAGTATATGAGGCATTTTTTCTTTATTGTAACCACAGGGAGAAGAAATAAACTCCCCCTCTCTGAAAATTATGGCCTCAGTAATGATACTTAGGATGTTAATGAACATTCAATAACATCTATGGCTCAGTCAATGACTTTCCAAACACTGGTTGCTATGGAAATACAAAAGGTGCAACATGAAGTTGATCTCTGCTCCTTTGTTGTTGCATTTATCTAATTTGGAGGACAAACACTGAAAATGCTATTTTGTACATTCCTATAGGCCCTGTGCTTTAATTAGTTATCTCATTATTCTCTCTATAGTAAACGCACTGGAAGAGCTGGCATTCACTTCATATATTCGAAGCGATAATGGCTTTAGTACTATTCTGCTAAAAAGCAGTTGGACTGATAAATAGATAAATACTGCCGTAATTGGTGCCTGGAGCACTTTATCTAAAGCAGTGCGTTATAGAAACTTTCAAAATCCAGTTTAAAAAGAAAAATAAGGGGGAATAGAAAAGTTACGTGCCAGTAAGAAAGATCTATTGGTTCTTCCAATGCATCCATAGAACAGTGAGTAGGCCCTCATCTATTATATAAAGTGGTTCCTGTCATGGAACTACCGTCCCAAACAGAGAAACCTTACCACGCAGAAACACCAAACTTGCCAACAGAAATAGGCCTCAAGCAAGGTACGTTTGTGGCAAAGAAACTTCCCCCCGCATTCGCGGTTGTCAGCGAATGCCATTGGCCGACATCGGCCCACACAAAATGCAGGGAGGCTGAGTAACCATAGCAATGCTGGCCAGAGCCATCCAAGGCTAGGATAGAATGCTGAGAGATTTAAGTTCTCAGTTGGTGTTTGAGGGTTAAACTGTCAAAACCAAACTCTATGAGGGAGCAATTCTCCAGCAATTCCTACCTACACAACACAACACAACTTCCTATCACAACCCATCCCACCAACCTTACGGGGCCCCGTACACACAACACCTACCACCACCACCACAAACAAAAACCATTCCTTCCTTCCACAGAGGCAGAAGCTGACCCAAAAGACAAGCCATGCCTTCTAAAAATAACAGCATCGGACGACACACTCGCAACGCTACATACATCAAACAAAAAAGGGCAGAACAAACGCCAGAACAGAAACACACTGCGCAGCAGAGACACAGACAACAGGTCACTGCATGACGCACAGCTGAGAACCAAATGCAAAGAACTGCAGGACAAGAAGAAGCGCGCAGCCAGGAACAACAAAGACGCAGAAATGCAACACAACAGCAGCGCGCAAGGAGCGCAGAAACACGACGTCGCAACACAGAAAACAAACTTCAAAAACACCACAACCAATTCCACCGCCTAGCCTTCAGATACAACACTGCAGAAGACTACAGCATGGCGCCAGAGGCCGACATTGGCACCCTGACGCACATCTGCACACACTGCAAAGCCCTGAAATACCCAGCAGAAACACCGGGAATGTGCTGCCTAGCCGGTAAAGTCTCTCTACCATCACTTGCCACTCCTCCACAACCACTACAGACTTTGCTGAGTGGAGACACTCCAGAATCAAAACACTTCCTCCGCTATAGAAGACAATACAACTCATGCTTCCAGATGACATCATTTGGAGCACACATAGAAAGTGCGCAATTCATGCCTACTTTCAAAATCAAAGGACAAATCTATCACCGAGCTGGCTCCCTGCTCCCAAACACCGAGGGAGCACATCAATTCCTTCAGATGTTTTTCATTGGTGATGAAGACACCGAAATCAACACACGATGCCACATTTCCCCAACAGTTAAAAAAAACCATTATCGCACAACTACAACACCTCCTTCATGAACACAATCAATTAGTCCACTTATTCAACCCTTACATACTCAGACTTTCTCGCATCTCCTAAATAGGGCACAGCAACGCGTGCCGGGTACAGCTAGTGGTAATATATGGAAAGAGGACCTTTCATTCCGAGACTTCCATTTCAGCCGAAGCTTTCTCAATCAAGACTTTAAGAAAACAAGTACCATGACCAGTGGTCTGTATCTGAATATAAGTACCATAGTGAGATTCCAAAAAACAATTAATTGTTAGTAGTCCACGCTCTGGTTACATCCTGTATAGATTACTGCAACGTACTCTACGTGGGACTGCCTTTGAAGACTGTTCGGAAGCTTCAACTGGTCCAACGGACAGCAGCCAGGGTGATAACAGGAGCGGCACTCAGGGAGCGCACAACACCTCTGTTGCGCCAGCTCCACTGGCTACCAGTTTGCTACCCGGCACAATTCAAAGTGCTGGCTTTAGCCTTTAAAGCCCTTAACGGTTCTGGTCCAACTTACATGTCCGAATGCATCTCTTCCTATGAACCTTCAAGATGCTTAAGATCATCCGGAGAGGCCCTGCTCTCGGTCCCGCCTGCTTCGCAGTCGCGATTGGTGGGGACGAGAGACAGGGCCTTTTCAGTGGTGGCTCTTCGGCTTTGGAACACCCTTCCTAATGACATCAGATCAGCCCCCTCCCTCTTGACATTTCGCAGGAAGGTCAAGACCTGGCTATTTGACCGGGCATTCACAGATGTAGTTTGAGTAACAAATAGAGACCAAAGGAACGACGACGATGCAACTGGAAATCGACTTAATAATGAGACGCTGATATTGTGTTTTTAATGTTAAATGTTAATTTGTATATACTGAAATTGTATTGATAATTGTTGATTTGTTTGTCTTGAGCGTTTCCCGCTATTTGTACTCCGCCTCGAGTCGCCTTCAGGCTGAGAGAGGCGGTCTAGAAACAAAGTAAATACATAAGTAAATAGTGATCAAGTTAGCTCATGTTTCACAGACTATAGGCTGCTAGTGCTTTGTGCCTCTTTCATTTTCCCATTCAGGAAATGTGGGTGTATATGTTTATTTATTTATTTATTATTGAGGTTTCTATGCCGTCGACTCCCAGGGGCTCGTGGCAGCTCACAAGAGCCAGAGGCATAAAACAGAGATTAAAAACATAAAACAATTGAGCAATTAAAACAATTAAAACAATAACAGAACAATAGCAACGCAGGCAATAAGACAAGTAGAGCAGCAGCAGTTGCCACCACACAATACCCAGAGTACGGGGGACTACTCTCCAAAGGCCTGTCTATACAGATGGGTTTTGCAGGCCCGCCTAAATGGAAGTAAATCCCTCAGGGCTCTAGTTTCGGCCGGGAGGGCGTTCCACAACGTGGGGGCTATAACGGAGAACGCCCTCCGGCGGGTAGATGTCAGGTGAGCCTACTTTGCAGATGGTATTTCCAGTAAATTGGCATCCTCAGACCGTAGTGATCTCGATGGGCAATAGGGAGTGAGGCGGTCCCTCAGATACGCTGGCCCCAGACCGTATAAAGCCTTGAAGGTAAGAACCAACACTTTGAAGGCGATCCGGTGCTCAATAGGCAGCCAGTGCAGATCCTGCAAAACAGGTGTTATACGGCAGCCTGCTGGCGTGCCAGACAGGAGCCGGGCGGCAGTGTTCTGCACCAGCTTGAGCTTCAGATCGACGACAGAGGAAGGCCAACGTAGAGCGCGTTACAGTAATCTAGCCTTGAGATGACCGTGGCTTGGATCACCGTGGCCAGGTCGTTCCGGGAGAGGTAGGGGGCCAGCCTCCTTGCCTGGCGGAGGTGGAAAAAGCAGCCCTGCTGACCGCAGAGACCTGGGCCTCCATGGTCAGCTGGGAGTCCAAGTGGACCCCCAGGCTCTTCACAGACGGCACTGGGCACAGCGCCGCACCGTCCAGGGTCGGAAGCCGGGCACCCACCCCGCCAGGGCGACCCAGCCACAAGATCTCCGTCTTCGCCGGATTCACCCTCAATCTACTGGCTCGCAGCCATCCAGTAACGGCTTCGAGGCATTGCTGGAAATTATTGGGGACGGACTCCGGCCTGCCCTCCATCCTCAGAATGAGCTGGGTGTCGTCAGCATACTGGTGACAGACCAGCCCATAACTCCGCACCAGCTGTGCAAGCGGCTGCATGTAGATGTTAAATAACAGAGGGGAGAGAATGGCCCCCTGAGGAACTCCGCAAACTAATGGGGAGCTCTCAGAGACCACCTCGCCCCTCCTCACACGCTGAGACCGCTGGCGGAGAAAGGAGGTCAGCCATTTAAGGGCAGTCCTCCTCACTCCAGCCATGGCCAGGCGGTGGATCAATAGATTGTGGTCGACCGTGTCAAACGCTGCCGTGAGGTCCAATAACACGAGCAGCGCAGACCCGCCTTGGTCGAGCTGGCAGCGGAGTTGGTCTGTGATGGAGACCAGGACCGTCTCCGTCCCGTGCCCCGAACGGAAGCCGGACTGGAAGGGGTCTAGCCACGTTGCATCACCTAAGGACTGCAGTTGCTCCATTACTGCCCTCTCAACCACCTTGCCCAGGTACGACAGATTCGACACTGAGCGGTAGTTGGAGGGAACCGCAGGGTCCAATGACGGCTTCTTCAGTAATGGAGCTACCACCGCCTCTTTCAAGCACTCTGGAAAGACTCCTTGCTCAAGGGAGCTGTTTATGATATTCAACAGAGGCCCACGTAACTCCTCCAGGCAAGATCTAACAAGCCAGGAGGGGCACGGGTCGAGGGAGCAGGTGGTGGGTTTGCATGCCACACATTGTTAGCATTAGGAATCTTTGCATAACTATATGCACTAGGCTTGGTTAGGTTCATCATATCCCAGCAAATTTCATTTGTATTTCGTTATAAAATCACATTAAAAACTTTTTGACGTGCGACAAGCAACCCGGAAGTGACGTTTTGGTTTTGAAGCTGCGGGCGCCATTTTGAATCAGGTTTCATTAGTTTCTTCCTATGATTTCCGCCCTTCTATCTCAGGCTGAGATCTGCAGATTTCCTCCCGGTCGCCCAGGCTTTCCTTCCCAAGCAGAGGGAAAGCATGGGTGATTGGGAGGAAATCTGCATCCTTTCCACTCCTCCCCCCCGGAAAGGCACCAATGCCCCCACTCCCCCTCGCCACCTTGGAACTAATGCAGGTTATCTTTAAAGCGCGTTAGCTTTAAAGCTGAGAAGAAGGGATAGCTGGGCTAAACAATATGCATGCCATTAACGACGTCATTATGAATTTCGTTAATTTTAACAAAATTAATTTGATTTATATTACAAAAATTTTGGAAGTCCATCAAATTCGAATCACTGCCCACCTCTACATCCACAGCGAGTTTTCAATCATTTTTTTTCTTGATCAACCAGGCCTAATATGCACTAAATGCTAGTTTCCTTTCCTGTTAGTCAGCTTCCCTCCTTGCCGCTTGTTTGCTTTCCTCTTCCCTCTTCGCCACTTGTTTGCTGCTCCGCTTGGGGCTACACACTCCGGAGCCAATTCAATGCGGCATTGAGCCGCTTCACCCGTCCGCAGCACACTTGCAGCGGCTTGGATCTACAAACGTTTGGTTCCCTTATTTTGTACGGAATCTCCTAGTTATTGGATATTATAAATCTTTATTTGATAGAGATATATATACCCTTCTACCTGTGGATTTACAAATACCATTCCTTTGGAGTGGACTCCTCCCGCACGCACGAGGGGAGCGGGCGCCGTGGAAACGTGCTTTTGCGGCTTGGACGAACTTGCAAACATCCCATGCCACGAAAGGGCATTTATTTACATTCCTTTTGATTCTCATATTTATTTATTTTATTTATTTATTGTTGGGTTTCTATGCCGCCACTCCCGGGAGGCTCGGGGCGGCTCACAGGCGCCGGATAAAACGAAATAAAACAACATATTAAACCTGGTGTGTAGACACAACACCACAGGTAATGGTTACAAGCATGGCGGGCTATGCAACAGGCAAGACCTACAGGTCAAAGGCCCGCTGGAATAAGTAGGTCTTGCAAGCCCGTCTAAAAGAAAGCAAATCCTTGGTGGCGCACGTTTCAGCAGGGAGGGCATTCCACAACATGGGTGCAATAACAGAGAATGCCCTCCTACGGATTGCCGTCAATCTCGCAAACTTCGCAGAAGGGACATCTAAGAGGTTGGTACCGTCCGACCGCAGTGATCTCGTAGGGCAATATGGGGAGAGACGGTCCTTCAGATATGCTGGCCCCAGGCCGTGCAAGGCCTTAAAGGTGAGAACCAACACTTTGAAGGTGATCCGGCCAACGTAGAGCGCATTACAATAGTCCAGTCTCGAGATGACCGTGGCTTGGATCACCGTGGCCAGGTCGTTCTGGGATAGATAGGGGGCCAACTGCCTTGCCTGTCTAAGATGGAAAAAAGCAGACTTGCTGACTATGGAGACCTGGGTCCCCATGGTCAGCTGGGAGTCCAAGTGAACTCCCAGGCTCTTTACTGAAAGCGATGGGCATAGTGCCACACCATCCAGGGTCGGAAGCTGGACATCCCCACCACCCGGGCGGCCCAGCCACAAGATCTCCGTCTTCGCTGGATTCACCCTCAACCTACTGGCTCGCAGCCATCCAGTAACGGCTTCGAGGCGACGCTGGAAATTATCGGGGACAGATCCAGGCCTGCCCTCCATATTGTTTGTAGCTATATATAACTGTGACTTGGAACTGGTTTATGTTGAGGTTTGATGCCTTATAAATTGGATATATATATTATGAACTGTGGACTCTAACGTCTTTGATATCTACCTGTATATTGTGTGTTCTACGGTGAGGATATTTATCCTCTATGAATGTCACACCCATGCATGGTCCCCAACCGGACTTAGGCCCTCCACAAGACTCATGCCATGTTAAATCCCAAGTCAGAACCAAAGATTCACAGAGGTCTGTCAGGCCTGTTAAGCTTGACCAGCAGAAGCAGGTTCATTCATTGTTCAAGGACACCGTTACCAGGGATTCACCTCGGGCTCAGAATGATAAGCAGTACCTGGAAGAACTGAGTGGATTTAACTCCCATTGCCAGCTGCCCTCGCTAATTGGAAGCACATTCCAAACCGGTGTGGCAGGGAAAACAGCACGGCAGCTGGGTTATGTTATGGGAACTGATGTCCGACGCACCTAGACGTCGGACAGATCAAAGCCTTAGAACCTACTTAAGCGGACCCCAGCAATGGATCCGGATCCTTCATCAACGTTCAGACTACGCTACGCTTTCCACGGAACCTCACCTGGGCCTTGGGCCTTCCTGCTTCCAAAGACCCTGTTTGCCAAGCCTTGCTTCAAGATCCCTTTCCTTGGATTTAGCCCGCTTTGGGGCACAAAGACTCTTTTGCCTTGTTCCTGATTGCCAAAGGACTATATCTTTATTCCTGCTTCCTGAGAGACAATTTGCTGCTACCTATTGCAGCTCTAAAGGCCTCAATAGACTATATTCTCTAGCCTCTTTCCTATAACCACTTATTCTAAATAAAGCATTTAACCTTTGCCAAGTGTCAAGTGGGTTTACTGAGGGGCACCAGGGCTACGGTGCGACAGTGAAAGTCTTTTCTCAATGATATGATATTTTGCAATATAAATCTCAGATTTAATGTATTATTGTGTATTTGAAGTATATTGCATTCTGCTTTTGCACTTTGTAATTGGGTACTATATCCCATTACTCCTTTTCCCGCTGTTTTGTGTGAGTCAGCTTTTCCACACCTTCTTTCTTCTTCTTCTAATCTGTAGATATTTTTATTTCTACACTCTCTGTTCTCCTTTAGACTATAGTCTGGGTAAACCTTTTCTATTTTTTTTAAAGACTATACTTATTTTTTTCTGCTAGACCTCATTGGTGTGGTCAACAGATTGAATGTTGTTCTACTTCTGCCTTGATTATTTGATCTCTCTGATAGAGCCAGCATTGCCTAGCCCAGGGCTGTCCAACTTCTACCGGCCCAGGGGCCTGAATTCTGGTCACTGATGCCCTGGGGGGCCGAAGGGTCTGGCCCCACCCCCGGCTCTGCCCCGGCTCTGCCCCCGCCCCTCCCCCGGCTCCAATTTACTTACAATTCATAAGAGGCATCCATACAATCTATTTTTTTTCTTCACGTCGTGCAACGGGGCAAATAGACAAAGAAACCATACACCGCAAAAACACCATCTTCGGCAGCCTATGGCAACATACCACGAGGTACATAGACGGCTAAAAAAACCGGCCCAACGTACCTCGCAACACCCCCAAACACGACCCTCCAAAAAATGGCCAACCCCCCTCCCTCTCTCTTCGCTGCCAGCGCACGTTTAGAACGTTCGCGCTCAGCAGCCATAACTCAACGACCCGCCAGGCTTCACAGTACCACACGCCGAGCACAAAGCCAGCCCTTCCGCTACACACCTCCTTCCCCCTCGCCCGCTTCCCAAATCTCCAAAACAACTCTAAACAACACACCCTCCCACCCTTTGCGCGTCCCCAAAAGCCCCGCTACACACCCCCTCGCCCCCTTTCTCACCAACACGAAGCCCCGCAAAACAACTCACCCAGGCCCCCTTTGCGCGTCCACACAAGCCCCGCTACACACCCCCTCGCCCCCTTTCTTGCCAACCGAAAAACGTCTCCTCCGCAAACTCCCAAGGTGGCGTGGAGGAGGAGGCAAAGGAGGAGGAAAGGGTCCCGAGGGGGACTGGATCATAACCTCGGTGGCTGCGATCCTGCTCTCCTCGCTGCTCTTTCCTCCTCCTCTGCCTCCTCCTCCACGCCGCCTCCGTTGCCGCCAGGGCCCGATCCCGGGCACCTCTCTCTCCTGCATGCCACGCCCTCCTCCCTTGAGTGAAGGAAGGAGGGCGGGGATAGGAGGGGACACAGCTGCCCGATCCCCTGCCGCGCATGTGCACGCGACGGAAGGCGCCTCTTTCCCATCCTCTCCCCGCCCTCCTTCCTTCAATCAAGAGAGGAGGGCGGAGAGAAGAGGGGGAAAAACCGCCTCCCCCCGCACGCGCGGCAGCGGTTCCCCCGGCTGTTTTCCCTCCTCTCCACGCCCCCCTCCTTCATTCAAGAGAGCAGGGCGGGACGAGCAGCAGAAAGAGGTGCCCGGAAACAGGGCAGCTTTCCTGCCGCCTCAGCCGGGATCGGGCCCTGGCAACGGAGGCGGCGTGGAGGACGATGGATGGATGGAAGGAGTGACAAAGAAAGTATACCATGGGGGAAATAGCCACAGCGAAGCGTGGCCAGGTCAGCTAGTCCAAATATAATCTTTTACTAAGGGGAAATGCAGGGGGGGGGGAATACATAAGGGGCATCCATACAATCAAATATAATCTTTTACTAAGGGGAAATGCAGGGAGGGAATACATAAGGGGCATTCATACACAATTACATAATAATAACATAAAGGTTAGCCTACCTTCCCAAATGTGCAGGATCCAGGAGTAGCCGGACCACGAGCAGAGGCGACGACCGGCCGAGGCAGCAGCCGAGAAGGTCCAAATCGCGTCTGCGTGGGCCGCAGGGATTAAGTAGCCGAGATTTTGGCAACAGGAGTATCGCGAGACTATGAAGCCACACGGGATTTCGCTCTCAACGCAGGTGTGATCTCGCGTTGAGAGCGAAATCCCGTGTGGCTTCCGTAGTCTCACGATACTTGCTCTGGAACCCGGAAGTGGGTATTTTTTAAAATATTATTATTTAATTTATTTTTTATTTTTTATTAAAAAAGCTTAGGGGGGTGCAGGGAAGGGGCTGGGGGGCCGTATACGGGTTGGACAGCCCTGGCCTAGCCCATTTCCCAACATTCGTGGGCTTCCATTTCATTTGGTCAGTGGAGCAGTCTAAGAGAGATTAAAATAGCCCCATACATATTGTCTCTGATATGTACATTTAATACCACATTTTGGAAAGCTTTTTGGTTTCAGCTTCTTAGCATATAAATGCCATTTAAAAAATTGATGATCGGAAGACAACTGATGATCGGAAGTCACATAAGGCAGACAAGCCAGCATTGCAGCTAGACTGTCATCTTTGGCAATGGTTCCTAGCACATAACACTTGATTGGAAGACCATGGGATGTCAAATTGGCTCCATTGCACCAATGAAGAGAGTTGCAGTATTGAAGGTGCTCCAACATACAATTACACGTTTGTAACTGATTTATATTAATGATCTCAACCAGGGCCGTAGCCAGGATTTTGATTCTCGGGGGGCTGAGTTTGGTTCGCGGGGGGCTGAGACTGGGTGGAAGAGGGTCTACCCTAGCAAACCTTTTGTATTGTTATCCCAATAACCCCATTAATGTGGGATATAATGAGCATGGTGATCAGATCATGATATGAATAAACATGACAGTTTAAATAATGTACCAGTAAGGCCTTCTCGCGGACCACCCTGAGAATTTCGGGGGGGGGGCTGAAGCCCCCTTAGCCCCCCCCCCCCTGGCTACATGCCTGATCTCAACCAATTGTCTAGTTTAGGGGACACAATCCTTAATTACTGGGGAGAAGATGATGCAGCCGATGGATCTATTCACCATAGATTAGGAGAAAGAAGATTGATGTTTCCATCCCACATTGCATGAACAATCTCTGATGTAAAGTAACAAACCGATGTTGGCACAGCTGAGCTGTATGGTTGGCTTCTTGCCAATTAGACAATGCATAGCATCCATATGTGGCCAAGATGTGGCTCAGAGCCGGCATTTTTAATGCTGCTTCACTCCACATTTTGTGTCAGTGTAGAAGTGCTCTTGGAGAGGTATGATGGTATCACAGAACATCTATATTGCCCTGCTTCATGAAAAGAATAGAATATTCAACTTGTTTTATTAATTTGTTATGCTTTATCAATATCATGAGGCATATATATTTGGTTTTTATATTTGGATGAATGCTATGTTAATCATCAAGTACTGAAATTGAATAAGTGAAATACTTGACAGCAGTGGAAACACTCCATTTCAGTTGAGTATGTAAAATTGACATCTCTTACAGATAATCCAGTAGTAGTTGTTTGCCAGGGATATCATGTTAATTTTTGAAGGTTAGTTACCAAAAATACATGTTTATGGTATTCCAATGTGATTCTGACATCGGTTTTGAGAAGGTTAAAAAGAACCAGAGCACCTACTTACCTTTTCTGAAGTGCCCTCCTTTGTGGATTTACTTCTGAGTAAACCTCTCTGTTTACATTTTTTCCAGGCTTCCCTGCCTGCCAGGATCTAAAGCATCAAAAGAGTATTGGGGTGAGAAACCAACCTAATGTATAATAGAATGAATGCTACTGTAAGTGCCTGGTAATAATCAACTGGTCATATACCTACATTCCATGCACATGCAATAATTCAGCAGTAATAACAATGGGTATAAGAAAGTAAAATGCAAACGAAGTATTCTGACTGTGGTCCCTCCTCAAGGGTGCAAACTGCAAGGTTCTCTGAGCCCGGGAAAAGCCAAAACCCCGGGCACAGCGTTTGCTGCCTGGGTGCACACACATACCTATTCTTTGGGGGATTTGTTGCATAATCTTCTCTATGAGCCCGGGATTCTGCAGCAAATCCCCCAAGAATATGTATGTGTGTGCTCCTAAGCAGCAAACGCTGTGCCCGGGTTTTGGCTTTTCCCGGCTCAGAGAAGAGCCTTTTGCAGTTTGAGGAGGGAGCACAGTCAGAATACTCGGTTTGAATTTTACCTTCTTATACCCATTGTTATTACTGCTGTATTATTGCATGTGCATGGAATGTAGGTATATGACCAGTTGATTACTTATAATATTAGGCACTTACAGTAGCATTCATTCTATTATACATTAGGTTGGTTTCTCACCCCAATACTCTTTGATGCTTTAGATCCTGGCAGGGCAGGAGGAGTGGACGGGCCCTCCCTGCCCCTTCTGCCTGCCAGGATCTAAAGCCTTGAAGAGGCTTCATGACGGGCCAACTTCAGCCCTCCAGGTGTTTTGGACTTCAACTCCCACCATTCCTCACAGCCTCAGGCCTCTTCCTTTCCTCTCAGCCTGGGAAAACTTGGACCCTCGCTCCCTCAGGATCGGGGTGAGAGAGAGGCAGCGAGGAGCGGGGGGGGGCTCCTCCTCCTTTTTTTTGCTGCTTCCAAGAATAGAATACCCCCTCCCTCCCTCCTTCCCTCCCTCCTTCCTATTTGGAGAGTCCCATCTAGAATTCAGTGTGATTTATTCAAGTTTTGTTTACAACTCCCAGAAATCCCAGCCAATTTACCAGCTGTTAGGATTTCTGGGAGTTGTAGGCCAAAACCATCTGGAATGCGCATGCGCTGGCATACGAACTACTAACGAATTTCGTTAGTAATTAAGTTACATTTTAGAAATTTTTGGAAATTTTTTTGTAAGTCTTTCTTTTACTAATCAACCGCCCCAATTTGATTTTAGAATTGCAATTTTTGGGTTCGAAACCATGCCTAATGTTTATGGTGCCATACCTCTTGATATTTTGAGATGGTTTTTTTTAAAGGAGAAGTTCTGAAGCAGAGGTTAAGACTTAGAGCAGGGGTGCTCTTAGGTAGATTGCAATCTACTGGTGGATTGCGTAGGGCGTCCTGGTAAATCGCAGGCAGGGTGGGAGGAAGGCTCAGTCCCGCCCCGCAGGCTCCCAACGCCGCCCAGGTGCAGAAAGAGGTTGGACTGGATGGCCCTTGGCGGTCTCCTCCTATTCTAGGAACCCGTTATTATTATTATTATTATTATTATTATTATTATCAGAGGCTGAATGGCCATCTGTGAGGAATGCTTTCAGTGTGTTTTTCCCTTATGGCAGAAGGAGGTTGGACTGGATGGCCCTTGGAGGTCTCCTTCTACTCTAGGAACCTATTGTTGTTGTTGTTACTATTATTAGTATTATTATTAGTAGCAGAGGCTGAATGAATATTATCAGCATTATTACTATGAATAAATTCAGGGGCTTATTATACTCACATTTAGTTGAATTCAGTCTTAAAATATATTATATGGCTCTCACTATAATAAATTTCCAAATATTTTGCTTTTATGGCTCTCTGAGTAATGGGTAGGGAGATCATTTTGACTTGGTTGTTTTATAAGTAGCTCGCATGCTGAAAAAGTGTGAGCACCCCTGACTTAGAGCCTCAACCTTCCACACTTCAGTTATGGATAACTTCAGCATGTAATTATAGTTGCGTTCCTTAAAAGTAGCTTTCCAAAGCTCAATTGAAGTTGACAAAATAGAGCTTGAGACAATAACATACACAAATGTAATGGAGGAAAATTAAAAATAGATTCAAACAGCCTTTTGCATTTTTAATATCAGGATCACATCTTCTGAAACATGGTTTCATCAGCAAAGGGCAACTACTGGGCCTATGTGAGTCTTTTCCTATGTTACAAAAGAGCCAAAATCTCCCCTGAACAATCCGGTTATATACCCCATAGACATATTAAAGACAACACCAGAATTGTTATTGATATATTAGAATATTACGAAAGGCACACGGAAAAAAACATAGGCCTACTCTTTATCGACGCAGAGAAGGCCTTCGATAAGGTCAGCTGGGAATTTTTAAAACTATTAACTAGAGAGATAGACATGGGCTACTACTTCCAGAACATAATAGGAGCATTATATACTAAGCAAAGGGCGAAATTAATAATAAATGGAAAAGAACATACAAAACATATCAATATCAGCAGAGGAGTGAGGCAAGGATGCCCACTCTCACCACTACTATTTATTATGATCATGGAGGTACTAGTACAGGATATAAACAAAGACAAGCAGCTCATAGGCACCCGAATCCCACCGCAACAGCAATACAAACTTCGGGTATACGCGGACGATGTACTGTGCTTTATTGAAAACCCAGTAGAAAATACAAACAAATGGCTAAAAAAGCTGGAGGTATTCAGAAATTTGGCAGGATTCAAAATAAATAAACAAAAAACAAAATTTTTAACAAAAAATCTAAAAAACACTGAAAAACAGACCTTATTTAAAAAACAGGTATTGAATCCACTAACAAGGTAAAGTATCTTGGGGTAAATATTGCTTCAAATAATACATCATTAATTAAAAACAACTACGAAGAACTGTGGGCAAAAATACGGAAAGATCTAGAGAGATGGAAACATCAAAACTTATCCCTGCTAGGCAGGATAGCAACGGTAAAAATGATCATCTTGCCCAAATTGCTCTATTTGTTTCAAACATTACCAATTATTAGAACAGATTTCCTCTTTAAAAAGTGGAACTCCGCTATTAGCAAATTCGTATGGAGAAACAAAAGAGCGAGAATAAAAATGAAACTATTAACCGACGACACAAATAGAGGAGGAATGGGGCTACCAGACCTCAAACTGTACTATGAAGCCGCCAACCTGGTCGCAATAAAAGAGTGGATGACACTAAAGAACAAGAACTTATTACAATTGGAAGGCCACGACTTGCGGTATGGCTGGCACGGCTATCTATGGTACAGCAAGAAAACTGTGGAAAAAAACTTTAGCCATCACATAATTAGAGCCTCGCTAATAAAAACTTGGGATCTATAGAAAGACACCCCTGTGGATCTCCCCAACGGAGGCCTTCCATAGGAAAGGGCTGACAAGTGGTCCATGGCTCACATATAAACAAATATTAAGAAGGACAATGAAATCTGAATGGGACATTAAAAAGATAGAGGACCTAAGACAAATAAATACAAATATGACATGGCTTAACTACTATCAGATACACCAAATATTCCAAAAGGACAGAGTATTAGGCTTTATGGAGGAGAAAGACCACTGGGACCGAATAATAGATAGGCAGGAAAAGAACATCAGCTCAATATATAAATATTTACTGAACTGGGCAACAGAAGAGGAGACTGTGAAGGAATGTCATATAAAATGGGCCAAAGATCTGAAACACACCATCCAGATGTGTCAGTGGGAGGAAGTGTGGGGAAAAAAACTAAAGTACACAGGGGCAACCGACGTAAAAGAAAACTGGTTGAAATTACAATACAGATGGCACCTTAGCCCAGATAAGATATCCAGATTCAACAAAGGCATTTCTGACAAGTGCTGGAAATGCAATAAAGAACCTGGAACATTTATACATCAATGGTGGGAGTGTAGAAAAATCCAAAAATTTTGGCAAGAAATACATAAGGAAACACAAAAAATTATTAAAGTAAAATACAAATTGGATCCCCATAAGAACATAAGAACATAAGAACATCCCCAAATATACTTACTGGGCTTCACCGCTCCAACACAAATAAAAACCAGGACAGGATGCTTTTTCTATTAAATACAGGTGCCCGACTAGTGCTGGGGAAACAATGGAAGCAGAAGGACATCCCAAGTCTGGAAGATTGGCTGTGGAAATCTATGGACATGATTCAAATGGACTTACTATCTCAGAAACTAAATGAGAGGAAAGAAAAAACTGACTGGTCCGGCTTCAGGGAATACATGCAGAATAAAGGAATACCCTTTTTAATTAATATAAAGGAAGTTTAACAGCTACCACAAACATTTCAGCTTGTTGCTTAATATAGCTTTTCCTTTTTTTCCTTCTTTTTTTTTTTTGCTCCCTTTGCGGGCACAGAGAACTGTGTAATCTATAGGGGAACCTATAGTAAATAACATGTAAATGAACCTTTTGAGGGTATTGGGAAGTTGGTTTTTATATGCATTGTTTTTCTGCCCCACCCCCATTATGTGTGTAACCCCCACAGTCCCCACCCCAACCCTCCCCCTCTCACCACCCACACTGTGGACGGATATACGTTCTTCCGTCATAGCACAAAAAACTCAATAAAGATATTATTTTTTTAAAAGAGCCAAAAATTCATACAGGGTATGAAAATTGCCCCAGGATGTGCCTACACTAAAATAAATACAGTTTGATACTGCTTTAATTTCCATGACCCAATGCTATGTTATCACAGGAGTTGAAATTTTAAAAGGTCTTTAAGCCTTGCCTGCCAAAGAGAGCTGGTACCTCCTAGGATTCCATAGCATTGCGTCCTATTAGTTTAAGTGAAACCAAACTACATTCATTCTACAATGCAGATGCCCCCACAGGAAAATACTAGGCTTGGTTGATCCATAAAAAATGGTTCTAAAATACAATTGAGGGGGAGGGGATTTTTTAAATTAGTAATAGAAAT
The DNA here is from genome assembly GCA_030556195.1 of Anolis apletophallus. Classification (NCBI taxonomy): domain Eukaryota; kingdom Metazoa; phylum Chordata; class Lepidosauria; order Squamata; family Anolidae; genus Anolis; species Anolis apletophallus. Next base: position 5,397,124 of record JARBWK010000007.1, read on the forward strand.
ACTTACCAAAAAAATTCCAAAAATTTCTGAAATGTAACGTAATTAATAACAAAATTCATTATTAGTTCTTATTCCAGCGCATGTGCACAGCAGGGAAACAGGGCTGACATCACAGGCAAATCAAGGGGAAAACATTTCCCTTCACTTCTGGAGTGCAATTGACTGGAGCTGAAGATTTATAACATATAAGTAATGGTACCACCAACTTAAACAGTATGAGGTTCTTGTAACAGGAATATATCAACCTTCTCCAAAATTGCTTTTTAGGGTGACTTATAGAGTATCACAGTGCGGTGCGGCCCTTCTGCATGGTTGGAGGAAAAGCACGCAAAGGCTATTTTCCCTTCAGTCCTCCAAGGCGCTCTAGGAATCCGGGTTATTCTCTATGGTTTCCCCTTGCTTCTGTAGTTTTTCTTTCTTCACTTTGTGGTCTTGTCACTCCCTCCTCCTCTTCTTTTAGCCTTTATTCTCTGCTTCTCCTCCTTTCCTTCTATCTACCCCGATTTTCTGGATGTTTAAAGTGCTATTTCCCCTTCAGTCCTCCAAGGCGCTCTAGGAGCCCCCGTTTTTTTCTCTATGGTTCCCCTTTGCTTCTTCACTTCCTCCAGGAGGCCTTTTACTTTAATTATCCTCCGACCAGGCAAAGGGCCATGATATGTCTGTAAGTACCCTGAAAAGCTATTTTGGAGGAGATAAATATTCCTGTTACTGTAGCACAGCAGTTCTCGTTTGTGCCTGGGGGGGCAGGGACCAGGGCCTGGGGTCCCACTAGCATTAGAACCAGCAGGGCCAGAACTGGATTCAGAGGATGAGCTAGATGACTGGGGTGAAGGGCAGCTTTCCCCTGCTGGGCCTCTTTCGCCCACAGAGAGCTTGGCATGGGAAGAAATGTGTTTCGGTCCAAGGGATGATTCAGATTACCAGGTGCAGTCTGATAGCGATCCAGGGAGTTATGAACACCCGGGGGGGGGAGATCTTCCCAGGAGCCCCTGGAGGAAGATATGGAGCAAGGCGCTTGGGAACTGGATAGGGAGGAAAGCTCCCAGGGAGATAGCGACACAGCTGCCGAGAGACAAGGTCGAACTTTCGATAGGAGACGGAACATCGAGTCTAGGAGGAGGGATTGGTCCCGGGCCCTAGACCGGCCGAGGTCCGTCAGCAGGGATTGGAGACGAAGAAGCCTAGAGCGCCGAGGACCTCGGCCGAAGGATTAAGTATAGGGTCCGTGGGAGCGCATCCTCAGTTCTCCGGCCACGTCTTACCTGAATAGGCGTGAAGCGGAGTGGGACCACAAGCTAAGCTGTGGTTATCTAGCCTTGCCTTGTTTGCCTTGCCCTTGTTCCTGATTCGCATTGGATGCGAAGCCTTGCCTTGTTTGCCTTGCCCTTGTTCCTGATTCGCATTGGATGCGAAGCCTTGCCAAGCCTTTTGTCTGTTTGCTACGTTATTTTGGACATTCTTACTTCAAGCCTTTTGGACATTTATATCATATTGGACTATATACTCCTTGGAACTGTTTTTATATTCAATAAAGTAGTTAGCCTTCAGTACGTCTCTGTGTGTGTGATTAAGGGGCCCGCCAAGTCCGTGCATTGTGACAGTTACAAGAGCTGAGAGGGAAGATACGATCTAATTACAATAATTAAGAAAAATGGTGGCCCCCGGGTTCGGTAAAGAAATTATACTTCCGGGTTGGAGCACATGGTTCAAAAAACAATTAAATCAACTTTTTAGACGAATTTAATCTGATTTCAAATAATTTTTAAACCACAGAGACCAACCCTAGAAAGTACTATCTGATGTGGCAGGCCATCTCATTTAGAAGGTTTTTATTTTATTTCCCACTTAAAACTCAAGGAAAGGCTTTCTTCAGACTAAAAATGGGGAAGAAAATAGTTCTTTCATTAAAGGTTTCCAAACAAATTAACCTTTGGGTTGAGATCAAGCGCAGAAAGGTTCAGCCCCAGAGGACACCTCTTCAGAGCTTAATGAGCTCATGGAAATGGGAGGGAGTTTGTGTCAAACCAAGAGCTCCAGCAGCTTTAAACTACCTTTTAAAGGGAGATGTAATAATTGCTAGTTTGGTAGCACGTCCTTGATGGTGTCAAAACAGCCCACAAGGATAAGGAGTCAACATTGCCTTGTATAATTGGGAAGACATTCTTTTGAAGCAAATTTAGGAAGGCATTTTCAAGAACCAGAAGTTCATGTAGTGTGTACCTAACAATATATAAATCTGAAAAGGCAATTAAATTGTCAAGATGCCTGTGTATTATAGGGCACAGAAATTAGATATCAGCAAATCCATTCTTCAGAATGGGATAGATAGTTTTGCAGGATTTGTCTCATATAAACTGTTGTAGCCAAGCCAGCTGAGGATGTTGATGAGGGCACACTATGCACAAGTGGGGGGTTCTTATCAAAAAAAACTAAAAAACACAAACAGCAGACAGAAAAGATAGACAAATAAATATACCAACTGTCAGAGCTGAGTGGACTGAGTATACACTATAGGTATATGAGGCGATCTGAGGCTAATGTGTCGATAACAGGACACTCCTCATGGGAGTTCCAGCCCAGGAGGACTTTGCCTTAGACTCGATAGGAATGAAAACCCTCTCGTAATTACTGGTCCATTGGAGACGACTACAACTCCCATGAGGAGTGTCCTGTTATCGGAGCGCCCTGAGGAAGCGCTAGCGAACGCGAAACGGCCATCTTTGTTTGGCGTCACAGTACTTCCAGCCATAGGCACCTTGTCAGCCAGCCTTGTTCCAGCGGCTTGCCCACAGGACTCTGTTCCAGCTATCCGTGAGTGCATTCACTCCGGACTGATTTCAGACGGACTTATGGGGATCTCTATAGTGCTTCCTTACATTGTATATATAATGATGTGATATGATGCGCATGAATGTAAGCGCCCAGCTTTTGTATAGACAGTATGTTATTTGTCTGCACTAAAAAACTTTTGATATATTTGTATTAAGACGAACTCATGTGATTATTATCTAATAAACTGCGCCTGTACCTTGGGAAGTCTGACTTCGCCACGGTAGTCCATGCTCTGGTTACATCCCGTATAGATTACTGCAACGCCCTCTACGTGGGACTGCCTTTGAAGACTGCTCGGAAGCTTCAACTGGTTCAACAAACAGCAGCCAGGTTGATAACAGGAGCAGCACTCAGGAAGCGCACAACACCTCTGTTGTGCCAGCTCCACTGGCTACCAGTTTGCTACCGGGCACAATTCAAAGTGCTGGCTTTGGCCTTTAAAGCCCTTAACGGTTCTGGTCCAACTTACATGTCCGAACGCATCTCTTCCTATGAACCTTCAAGATGCTTTCGATCATCTGGACAGGCCCTGCTCTTGGTCCCGCCTGCTTCGCAGGCGCGATTGGTGGGGATGAGAGACAGGGCCTTTTCAGTGGTGGCTCCTCGGCTTTGGAATGCCCTTCCTAATGACATCAGATCGGCCCCCTCCCTCCTGACATTTCGCAGGAAGGTCAAGACCTGGCTATTTGACCGGGCATTTGCAGATGTAGAATGATTGTCAAATTGAGACCTAAGAAACAACGACGATGCAATTGGAAGTCGATTTAATTAATGAGACGCTGATATTGTGTATTTAACGTTGAATGCTAATTTGTATATGTTGGAATTGTATTGTATTGATAATTGTTGATATGTTTGTCTTGAGCAGTTTTTGCTGTTGTACACCGCCTCAAGTTGCCTTCGGGCTGAGAGAGGCGGTCTAGAAGCAAAGTAAATATATATATATATATATACAGTATATATATATCTATATATATAAAGGAAGAGCTGTCATGTGAACACTACCTCAACCAGAGAAACCTTACAACGCAAAAACACAAAACTTGCCAACAGAAATAGGCCTCAAGCAAGGTATGTTTGTAGCAAAGAAACTTCCCCCAAAACCTAAAAGGCCCCCAAAACAACGAGTAAAAATAAAACTACATTTCCCAGCATCCTCCGGGGCTGCCAAAGACTCTCCCAGCCTCTACATTCTGACAACATGATTGGCTGCAAATAAGGGCAGATTTGCATAACTGCTGTACTGGCCAGCCAACATGAACATTCCGACCCATAACAAACTGTCAGCCAGAGCCTCCTCCAACACTTTCAAATCAGAAGACCATGATGGAGATCAACACCATTCAAGGGGAGCTCTTCTTCCTTTCCCAAAAGATCTCCAGTGGCTTGGAATTCCACATTAATAAGAGGACCATCCAGCAACAATGGGGTTTGCCAAGGAGGGTGCTCGAGCCCCTCTATATGCTGGCTCCAAGGGATGGAGGTCATCACCAAGTACCTTCTGATGCCCAGCGCTGGAAGAGCTCCCTCAGATGGCCTGTCCATGAGGAAAGCCTCATTGGACATAGACGAATGGGTACAAAAGACACACAGCAGGACATCTTGAAAAAGAGAGGAGCAGAAAGTAAGCTAGACATGAAGATCTTGAGAAAGGTGGCTCAAAAGGAGACGGAAAGGATTTTTAACAGTCCCCCAACAGACACTGGACGCACCTGTGAAGATAGAGATCCCCTGACAGGACAAGCCCTCCTCAAGTTGATCCGTCCTGGCCATGGGACAAGTCAAACCCGAAGGACTGTAGGCAAAGAGCTGAGGCACAAACATAACACACCCAACTCACTTCAACACCATAACTAACAACAATTCCAACCCTTACATACTCAGAGTTTCTCGCATCTCCTAAATAGGGCACAGCAACACGTGCCGGATACAGCTAGTGTGTGTGTGTGTGTGTGTGTGTGTATACAGTATATATATATATTGATCTAGTCCTATGATATTGATCTAGTCCTATGATTCTAATCCCAGTGAATATGGAGGTCTGATAGAATAGTATTCATTCACACGTGTACAGAAAAACAATCATATGATGTGTGTATGTGTCTAGAAGCATTATCTCAGAGGGGGATATGCATGGCAGTTTGGAATCTGAGAATCTTTGAACATTGTGGAGAAACTGCGTTATCAAAAATTATGTGGATTATACTTCCTGTTTATGACCTTCTTTGTATCTGAAAGTGGAATTCGAGGGCTCGCCTAATCTTTTCAAGCAAATCTATATCGATGGGTTTAAAATTATGGGTGTTGTAATTATGAATCTATTGTTTATAATATTTCCGCTTTTAAAATTGATGTTATGGGGTTTTAAAAACAATTTTGTACTTTTTACTTGTTCTAACTGTCTACTTCTGGCTGTATTTTAATCTGTTGATTCCTACTTGATTCATAAGGGAAAACAGTTAAGAAATAAACACTACCATTGTTCTTGTTGTTCTTGTTGGACTACCATTGTGTCTGACTATTAGTACTGATGACTGGGGTAGGCAGAAGTTAGACTGCTACGGATTCCCTTCCCCTGAATTCCCTGCTGTCCACAGTATTTTTCTTTAATGAAACCATGGAAATGGAATACTACACATACTTATCTTCTTTGCTTTCCCAATCTGCCAGACACATTACAGATCCCAAAATGACAGTACATAGGTCTCTCTTCTTCTCTTCTCTTGGCTTTTCTTCGTGAACGAAGATTCTTAGGAAGGACTCATCCCACGCTTTCTACAAGTACGTTGATGAATAAGAAGGCCAATCCGAGATAGGCAAGTCCGGTTGCAGAAAGCACAGCGGAAAGTCTCTTTAAGTGATGTTGTTTCCAAGTTGTGATTCTTTCTGCGTTGTCGTTTCTCTTCGAGATACATTTGGCGTGACTTCTTGAAAGAGGCCACAGCATTGTGGATAGTGCGTCACCATGCCTCCCAATGTGAGGCCAGGGTGGACCATTGTTGGCGATCAATCTGGCCAAGCCTGAGATGCTGTTTCAGGGAGTCCTTATATCTCTTTTTGGGGGCGCCTCTCTTGCACTGACCTGTGGCGAGTTCACCATAGAGTAGTATCTTAGTCACATAGTCAGTCCAGTGTATATTTAGGATTGTGCGAAGACAGCACTGATGAAAGCGTTCGAGGAGTCGTAGATGTGGACGATAGGTGACCCATGTTTCAGATCCATATAGGAGAGACGTGCCCTGCCCAGCGCAGCTGTGTTCTCAATAGCATGGCCTCAATGGTGGTGATCCCTGCTTGCTCAAGGACAGCAACAATCGCCACAAAGTCGGTCCAGTGTATAATAGTGTAGCAACGGGAAATCCATGACTTTCCAGAAATTGAACCTTAAGTACCATGCGATCTCATTTTTGGTTATGTTAGTGCAGACCAATGAACATTATAATCCCACAATAGTTGAAAGAACATATATCCCCCATCACTGAAGGGTTAAAAAGGGTTCCTTGCCGTCCATTTGTCACAATCTATTAATGTTAAGTGGATGAGCTTTGTCAATAAAATTGATGCTGCTCTTCCTTCAAGCAAATGATGAAAATACAAAAAAGGGGCATGAGTCTAATTCAGTGTTTCCCAACCTTTTTTGAGCCGCGGCACACTTTTTACATTTGCAAAATCCTGGGGCACACCACCAACCAAAATGACACAAAATGACACTCTAACACAGTCATACATATAGTTAATATGTTTTTAAATGTATTTATACACTCAGTGTGAAACCTGGGCCTGTTTCGATGAACACAACATAGATATCCTGGCAGGAATGGCAGAAAGGCACAAACTTCCCACACAGAACTCCCATAACCAAGAGAAAATGCTATAAGAGTTTGGTGGGCATTGACCTTGAGTTTTGGAGTTGTAGTTCACCTATCCAGAGAGCACTGTGGACTCAAACAATGTTGGATCAGGACCAAACTTGGCATGAATACTCAATATGCCCAAATATGAACACAGATGGAGTTTGGGGAAAATAGACCTTGACATTTGGGAGTTGTAGTTGCAGGGATTTATAGTTCCCCTACAACCAAAGAGCATCCTGAACCTCACCAATGATAGAACTGGGCCAAACTTCCCACACAGAACCCCCAGGAGGCAGAGGAGGTGTCTACTTGGGGAAAGGGAGGCGGGCCTTCCCAATGCATGGAAAGGAGAGACCAAGTAGACAATGGGGAGGGGGGGGGGTGTTTGTAATTTTGTGCCTTTATTGAGGTAGGTTTCTTAGGGTTTTTATACTTCAACACACTACTCTTTCTCCCCCCCCCCCCCCCGGAGGTTCCAAATTCCCACGGCACACCTGATGATCGTTCACGGCACACTAGTGTGCCCCGGCACACTGGTTGGGAAACACTGGTCTAATTTACAAACAATTGCTAAAATGGTCAACTGAAGATGAACAGGTCAAGGACTGCCAAATCAGATGGGCTAGGGATTTTAAACATACGATGCTCTTAAAGCAATGGGAAGAGGTGTGGACCAGGAAATTAAAATACACCGCTGTAACGGATATTAGGGGAAATTGGTTAAAAATGCAATTTAGATGGCATTTATGCCCACAGAAGTTAGCCAAGTTCAATAAAGGCATTTCTAATAAATGTTGGAAATGCAACAAAGAGCTTGGCACATATATACACCAGTGGTGGGATTGCAAAAAGATAGCAAAGTATTGGAGAGCAATACATAGTACAACTCCCCTGTTGTGCCAGCTCCACTGGCTGCCAGTTTGCCACCGGGCACAATTCAAAGTGCTGGCTTTAGCCTTTAAAGCCCTAAACGGTTCGGGTCCAACTTACCTGTCCGAACGCATCTCTCCCTATGAACCATCGAGATGTTTAAAATCATCTGGAGTGGCCCTGCTCTCGGTCCCGCCTTCTTCGCAGGCGCGACTGGCGGGGATGAGAGACAGGGCCTTTTCAGTGGTGGCTCCTCGGCTTTGGAACGCCCTCCCGAGAGACATCAGATCGGCCCCCTCCCTCCTGACATTTCGCAAGGAAGTCAAGACCTGGTTATTTGAGCAGGCATTTCCTGATGAAATATAAGGCTTAATAGTATATAAGGAATGACGACGATGTGATGGAAACTGATTTCAACATGACGCTGAGGCTGCAATTGTATGTTTTTAATTGTTAAATTGTTATTATATGTTTTTTTTCTGGGGGGGGGGGTTGCCTTGTTGCTGTGTTGTATTGAGGGGAGAGACGGCCTGTGTAAACCGTCCCGAGTCGCCTTCGGGCTGAGAGGGGCGGTATAGAAACGTGACAAATAAATAAATAATAAAATCCCAAAAAATAATTAAAGCCAAATTTAAAATAGATCCACAAATATACCTGTGAGGACTTTCAGAACCAGCAGCAAAAATACGCGGGAAATACTTTCACAATTTCATTTCTGATTTATTTTTCATCTTCATTCTTTCAAAATATAAGTGGATAGTGGAGTGTAGATCTATGACATCAAAAAATATGACATCAAAAAATTATAATCCATACGGCACTATATCCAAAATATATAACCCGGATTAACAACCAATGTCGGGTCGACGGTATTAGGCCCACCGTCGAATCTCGGCTATTGGTTGTTAATCCGGATTATATATTTTGGATGTATAGTGCCGTATGGATTATAATTTTGTGAAGGAATTTTCAATGTTTTGATGTCATATAGATCTACACTCCACTATCCACTTATATTTTGAAAGAATGAAGATGAAAATAAATCAGAAGAGAAATTGTGAAAGTGATTTCCCGCATTGATTTTTTGCTGCTGGAACAGAAACACACCCCACCGAATTGTGAGGACTTTCAGAACCAGCACTAAGTAAAAATCAAGACAAGATGCTTTTTCTCTTAAGTACATGTGCACGTCTGACGCTGGCAAAGAAATGTAAACAGAATACCGTACCCGATATGGAAGAATGGATACTGAAGATATTAGATGTGATACAAATGGACCTCCTACCCCAAAAAATGTATGGGAAAAAAGAAAAAACGGACTGGTCTAGTTTCAAAGAATACTTACAAAATAAGGAAAGACCATTTTTGATTAACCTAAACCAGTGTTTCCCAACCAATGTGCCGTGAGCGATCATCAGGTGTGCCGTGGCAAATTGGAACCTCCAATACCCTTTCTTCCCCCTCCTGCCGAACACTTTTTCTTCTCCACTCGGGCTCCCTTCTTCCCAGCCTCGCTCTGCTCGCTTTGCCTCGCTTTGCTCACGCTGCCACTTCTGCGGGAGGGGGGAGGGGGGAAGACATGACCCGTGTGGGCACTACTGCACAGACTCGCCCCACGTTTTCCTCTCTCCCCTCCACAGTGCTCTCTGGATATAGGTGAACTACAACTCCAAAACTTAAGATCAATGCCCATCAAACTCTTATAGTATTTTCTCTTGGTTATGGTAGTTCTGTGTGGGAAGTTTGGTTCCATTCCATCATTGGTGGAGTTCAGAATGCTCTTTGATTGCGGGTGAACTATAACTCCCAGCTGTTGAGCAAGACCTTCGTGTGTGTCTTTCTGCCATTCCTGCCAGGATATCTATGTTGTGTTCATCGAAACAGGCCCAGGTTTCACACTGAGTGTATAAATACATTTAAAAACATATTAACTATATGTATGACTGTGTTAGAGTGTCATTTTGTGTCATTTTGGTTGGTGGTGTGCCCCAGGATTTTGTAGATGTAAAAAATGTGCTGCGGCTCAAAAAAGGCTGAAAAACTAGTATGGGTAAGGAATTGGTGTAAATTGGACAACCAAAAACTTTTGAATCTGGAGGGTTTCAATATGAGGTTTGGTTTTCATGGGTACCTTGGGTACGGTAAAGTCAAAGCAGATGGACTCTTCAACGACCATATGATAAGAAAATCATTAATGAAGGTGTGGGCAAAATATAAAAAACAAGAATTCACTAAAATCCCTCTTTGGGTATCACCAAATGAGGCATTCCAAATAAGGGAATTGGAAAAAACTAAATGGGTTACATACAAAGATTTGGTCGTCTACGAAGGATATACTTATAACATGAAGACCAGACTTCAATTAGCCAATGAGGGGATAGAGCTCGGCTGGTTCCCGTATTTCCAACTGAGAGAAAGGCTAAAAGAGGACCTGAAGGGGGGCTTAGAAAGTCAAAGTAATGAGCTAGAAGAAGCAATGTTGGGTAAAGACGAGAAAATGGTATCTAAAATATATAAAGCTCTCCTAAAAAAGGAGAATGAAAAAATTAATGATCAAAATAACAACCATATAAAGGAATGGTCTAGGAATATCGGCTTTAAAATCAAGCCGGAAACATGGAAAGGGATTTGGACCAATAATGTAAACTCATCATACTGCTATAAATTCCGCGAGAATTGGGTAAAGGTGCTATATAGATGGCACCTAACCCCTGCCAGATTGGCAAAAATTTACAAGAATTTAAGCCCCAATTGCTGGTGTTGCAAAGGGACGAATGCTACCTTCTTTCACATGTGGTGGCTATGCCCAAAGGCTAAGAGATATTGGGAGATGATAAACAGGGAAATAGAAAAAATACTGGGGAAAAAGATACCTTTGACCCCTGAGAAACATCTATTGGGCATACTCGGTACGGACATTGACGCAGAAGAAGGAAGGTCGTTCGTCCTTGCAACAACGGCGGCCAAAATGATATTTGCAGCTCATTGGAAATCCGGGATCAGCCCCCCCAAAGAGGAGTGGCAAACGAAATTGATCGAACTGTGCCAGATGGAAAAATTAACAGAAGCTCTAAGAGAGAGAAATAATAAGTTGCCTGTTAATAACAAAAGGGACTGGTCTCTACTACATGACTATTGCAAAAGAGAGTGTAACGTGGAGATGGAAATATAGAGGTAGACGTTAATGGCAGTAGTGAATGGAACTAACTGTCAATATAAGTATATAATCTTCATCACCATACATGATTACAGGCTTCCTGTCTTAGGCTAAGCAAGGAAGTAGAAGACAATCGACAAGAGGAGATAAGAAACACCATTGGACTTAACTAGAATGCCGAGAGCCCTGAAAAACACCCGAACCCGAGAAACTCACTAGGAGCACCGCTGATTCTTCAAGTGAATGTTACTCTGCATTCCACTCCCCCCTTACCCTTGTAGCCACTTGCTACAACCCGACTTTTTCCTTTTTCCTGTCCCCCCCCACCTCTTTTCTTTCCTATTTCTGTATTTTATCTTTTGAAAAAACTTCAATAAAGATATATTTTTTTAAAAAAGGCTGAAAAACACTGACCTAAACGATGTGTAATGATGCAATGCAATAGCCTCCGAATATACCCTTCATACTATTGATCTAACTACTGTAATTATATATAAATACATAACTCTGTAAATGGCAAATATATAGTTAAAAACGAGAGAATCCTTTTCTCGAGACACTGTTGGGAAGTCATTTTATTTTTTCCCCTGTACACTTACCCGCTCCCCACCCCCTGCACACACACCCCACCCCTCGCTCCCAACCCCACATTCCCATGACAACTACAACATCTTGTGTCATTGTCATTGTAAAACTTCAATAAAAACCATTTTTAAAAATGTTAGACCTTTTTCTAATTCCAAAATGTCACTGGCTTTCCCCTATCTGCTCCAGTTTATTCAGATACGGAACATATGCCATCTACCAGTCACCATCTGCTCACCCATAGGAAAATATGATAGCCGTATCTAAGAAACTAGAGCTGATGCTGCCCATCCAATATAATGTTCTGAATCCGTGCCCCAAATAGCCCAGAAACAGGCCTAAAAACCAAGACAACAAGATTATTTGTGTTGGGCTGTGTTATCCCTGCACACTCAGATATGACGGAAATAATATTAAAGTTGTGGTGAAATGATTGTGGCCCTTTTGCTTCTTTTTCAAGCAAGGATTCAAGTCTAAAAGTCTGAGTGAGCGGCTGTCCCATTTAATAGCAAGGGTTGCATATGAAGAGAGCTGGAAATTGTACTGTTTAAAAGGGTTGCATTTTTGCCGTGATGCATGAGATGTATCAAAGAATATTCGGAGAAGTACATCAAAGATGACCAAGATCTGAGAATGTAGGTCACATGAGGAATGGGAGAAGCACCAAGGAAGTAGAAAGAAATCTGAGTGGGTGGGAGAGAATGCAACAAACCTTTCAAGCACTTAAAAGGCTGACAATGAATTTGAGGAATGACTGTTGCTCTGTGCTTCTTTGAGCTGATACAGCTGGAACCACTTGGCACATCACAAGGAAACGAGTTCCCATTTGCCCACTAGATGTGAACACTACAGATGTAGCGAAGGGAGAGACTTCTCTGAGAAATGTCATCGGCAACTTTAGGCGACTGCTCTTCTCCTGAGAAATACAGTCTTTCGATATTAGCCCACATCAGGGGTGGGCAATTATTTTTTCCAAGGGGCCACATGAGAGCCAAAAACTATTATGGAAGGCCACACCTAAAGGCTGAACTACATTCTAATCTACATAATTTATGTATGTATGTATTTATTTACTATTTTTACTATATATTACACATCATTAATATTAACATATTAATATATCAAGAAATATTCATATATTATTAGTATTAATATCATAATTATTATGTTATAGTATATATATATAGACATTATAATATATTCAAATTATAATATAATACTAGCTGAACCCGGCACGCGTTTTTAGGAGATGTGAGAAAGTATGAGTTTGTAAGGGTTGGAGTTGAAGTTACTTATGGTCTTGGTGGGTGTGTGCATGTGTATATATGTGCGTGTATATGTATGTGCATGTGTATATGTGTGTAGGTATATATGTGTGTGCTTGTGTTTATATGTATATGTATGTATGTGTGTGCATGTATATGGGTTTGTGCATGTGTATATATGTATATGTGTGTGTATATGTGTGTGCATGTTTATATGTGTGTATGTATATATGTGTGTGTATGTGTGTATGTGTGTGTATATATGTGTGGGTGTGTATATATGTGTGTGTATGTGTGTGTATGTGTATGTTTTTATGTGTTCATGTGTATATGTGTGTGTATGTATATGTGTGTATGTATGTGTATATAGGTATATGTGTTTATGTGTGTTTGTATGTGCATATATGTATATGTGTGTTTGTGTCTGTATGTTTGTGAATGTGTCTATATGTGTAGATGTGTGTGTATGTGTATGTGTGTTTATGTATGTGTATGTATGTATTTATGTGTGTGAAAGGGGGAAGAATGACATGGGAAAGAGAGGGTGGAACGTGGGGCAGGGTGGTATTGGGAAGTGGAGGGAGAGGGGCTGGAGAATGGGGGAAGTTTAGATTGGGAGAGGAAGGAGGAATCTACAAAAAGGGAAGAGTGGGGTGAGGAATGAGTGGCAGAGAAATATGTGTGTGTCTGTGGGGGAGTGAGACGGGAAGGAGGAAGAGGTTTGCCCTGGCCAAGGAGAGAAAAGCCTCCCTCTCCTTTCCCCATTCCTCGAAGGGAGAAAGCATTGAGGGGAATGGAAGCAGGGAAGGAGAAGCTGTAGCGCACCTCTTCCCTGGCCGGAGCCTCGCAGCTCTGCCTGGGGAATTCCGCGTCTCCTGTTCCTGGGAAGGGCTGGAAGCGGCTGCCGCGTGGAGCGCCTCCTGCATGCCTGCCTCTCTCTAAGGTGAGGGGCTACTGGCTGGGGACCAAGCGGGCATGGCCACGGGACTACAGTTCCCAGAAGGCCCTGCACGGTGACTTCCTGTTCCTGCGCCCTTCTTTGCCATGGAGCCGTGCGGTGCCTTCTGGGAACTGTAGTTCCGTGGCCATGGCCGCTGGTCTCGTCCCGGGCAGTCGGGCACGGCGCCGTCGCCGGCCGTGTAATGGAGGCGAGGCCTCTGTCGTCTCTTTTCCGGTGGCCGAAGAGGAGGCGGAAGGGGAACCGGGCAACCCCTCTCCCTGTGGCCTCCTTCTTGGGCTGCGGAAGAGGCGGCAGAGGACTCTCCTCCGCCGCCCTCCGCCTCCTTTCCGCTGTCCGAGGAGGAGGCCGCAGGGAGAGAGACGGCGCGGCTTCCCCCCCGTCCCCATCCCCGGGCAGCGGAAGGGAGGCGGTGGGCGGCGGCGGAGAGGCCTCTGCCGCCTCTCATTTCCGGTGGCCGAAGAGGAACCGGGGTATCTTTTTCCCTGCGGCCTCCTCCCGGGCCAGCGGAAGAGAGGGGGCGGAGGAGAGCGATAAGGGGGCGGAAGACCCGAGCACGGCTCCGTCGGCGGCAGTGTAATGGAGGCTCACCCCTCGCCTCCGCCTCCCAGAAGGCTCAGCGCGGCTGCTCTGGCGTATTTCCTGTCCTGTCTCTGCCCTTCTTCCGAGTGAGCCGCGCGGAGCCTTCTGGGAGTGTTAGTTCCGTGGCTGCGGCGTTGTCCTTCGCCGTTTTGCTGCCTCTCCCGGTGTAGGGTCGTGCGGGCGGCATCGTGGCGGTGTCCTGTGGTGGTTAGCATGCGGGAAGCGGCGTGGAGGCGGCGAAGGAGGCTGTGAAGGTAGCGGTGGTGTTGTGCTTGGTGGCGGTGGCACGGGGCCGGTCGGATGTTGTGCATGCGTGTTATTGTGATTGTTTTCTGGCGGCCATGTTGCGTGTGGGGTTGTTTGCGCATGCGTGTTTATGTTGTTTTTTGGGGGATGTTTTGGGGGTGTTGTGTTGGTTTTTGGGGTGTTTTAGTGGGTGGGTGATGTACCTCGGGGTGGGGATGAGTGGCCCTGGGTTGTGTTGTGTGTGTGGGAAATGTAGTTTTGGCGTGCATTTGCCCCGTTGCACGACCACTTCCCTTTTATATATATAGATAACATTATATGATATCATTTATTATATTATTATATTATTATTATAAAATAATAATAAAAACCACTAAAATAAAATAAAATTCAAGAAGACAAGGTGTGAACCAAGATGGAATGGTGTAAGGACTCACCCATTCTAGGTAGGCCGGGGCCTGTTTTGCAGTTTGGCTCCCTGGTGGAAATAGCTGGCATTATACGGCCCCCGGGCCACCAGTTGGACAGCCCTGTACTATAGTAGCAGAAAGATGATATTGATGAAGACCATTTCATAATGGAATCTTAAACACTGGCAGTAGTTTGGATGTAGGATTGGAACTCTAAAAGTTCAAATCTTTGCTTAGCTATGGGAAACCACTGTGTGACCTTAGGCAAGTCATCCCTTTCCAGCTATAGGAGAATTTAATAGCATATCTCCTCTGCCATGAAAGTTCTATGGTAATGATGTCATATACTGGAGCTGACGATAAGGCAAAAAATAACACAACAAAAAAGGAGATGTTTTGCTTGCTATATGTTTAGATCAGTGTTTCTCAACCAGTGTGCCGTGGAACACTAGTGTGCCGTGAATGATCGTCAGGTGTGCCGCGAGAAAAGCTCTCTGCCCCCCTTCCTCTTCGGCGTCGAGTATTTATGCCACAGCGGAATAGGCAACAGAAATATAGAAGTTTAATTCCCCATCGGCCCAATAAACTCCAGTCTCTATTCGTGTGAATAATGACACTCTCATTCAATTCACAAGGTAAAAATATAACTTTGTATTGAATTGAATTTAACAATAACAAGCTAAGCATGGAAAAACAACAGCAATTACAGCTACCTTCCTAAACATCCTTTCCTCACAAATATTTAATCCAAACTGTCCTCTTCAACGGACAATTCCCAACTGTCAGATCCCAACTGTCATTTCTCAAGATTCCATTCATCAGTCTTGAGACAG
Organism: Anolis apletophallus; assembly: GCA_030556195.1. Classification (NCBI taxonomy): domain Eukaryota; kingdom Metazoa; phylum Chordata; class Lepidosauria; order Squamata; family Anolidae; genus Anolis; species Anolis apletophallus. Next base: position 5,412,716 of record JARBWK010000007.1, read on the forward strand.
CGCCATCTGGTGTCAAACATATCACACTGCAGAAAATACATCTTGTGCTGACTCATGAATTGCCATTCAAAATGCAATAATCTGACACTCCTCCTTCATGAGCAACACAAGTACACATTACTTATAATAACAATATCTTCTTACAAAATACATTTAATTTACAATTAGTCAATGCTTTTGTAAACATATCAGCCATATTATCATTTGACTGGACATACACAGGATTAATAAAACCATCCTGTACTAACTT
>JARBWK010000007.1:5413065-5540565 GCA_030556195.1 Anolis apletophallus
TCTGAGAATGTAGGTCACATGAGGAATGGGGAGAAGCACCAAGGAAGTAGAAAGAAATCTGAGTGGGTGGGAGAGAATGCAACAAACCTTTCAAGCACTTAAAAAGGCTGACAATGAATTTGAGGAATGACTGTTGCTCTGTGCTTCTTTGAGCTGATACAGCTGGAACCACTTGGCACATCACAAGGAAACGGGTTCCCATTTGCCCACTAGATGTGAACACTACAGATGTAGAGAAGGGAGAGACTTCTCTGAGAAATGTCATCGGCAACTTTAGGCGACTGCTCTTCTCCTGAGAAATACAGTCTTTCGATATTAGCCCACATCAGGGGTGGGCAATTATTTTTTCCAAGGGGCCACATGAGAGCCAAAAACTATTATGGAAGGCCACACCTAAAGGCTGAACTACATTCTAATCTACATAATTTATGTATGTATTTATTTATTTACTATTTTTACTATATATTACACATCATTAATATTAACATATTAATATATCAAGAAATATTCATATATTATTAGTATTAATATCATAATTATTATGTTATAGTATATATATATATATAGACATTATAATATATTCAAATTATAATATAATACAGTGTTTCCCAACCTTTTTTGAGCCGCGGCACACTTTTTACATTTACATAATCCTGGGGCACACCACCAACCAAAATGACACAAAATGACACTCTAACACAGTAATACATATAGATTTTAAATGTATTTATACACTCAGTGTGAAACCTGGGCCTGTTTCGATGAACACAACATAGGTATCCTGGCAGGAATGGCAGAAAGACACAAACTTCCCACACAGAACTCCCATAACCAAGAGAAAATACTATAAGAGTTTGGTGGACATTTACCTTGGGTTTTGGAGTTGTAGTTCACCTATATCCAGAGAGCACTGTGGACTGAAACAATGTTGGAGCAGGACCAAACTTGGCATTAATACTCAAAATGCCCAAATATGAACACAGATGGAGTTTGGGGAAAATAGACCTTGACATTTGGGAGTTACAGTTTCTGGAGGGGGCTCAAAAAGACTAGCAGTCTCCTCTCACTTAGGTTGCCCTCCCTCCCAGCCAGGCTTGAATTGGGGTCGTGGGGAGCAGGAGCCTCACTCAACCACCTGCGCAGCTCCTCGGGGGTCAGCGGGACGGCCCGGGTGGGCATCTCGGGGCTGGCAAAGCAGGCAGCAAGGAAGGCAGCGGGCAGGAAGCCAGAGGGAAGCCGAGAGTGGTTTCACGCGCACCGAGGAGGAGGAGGGAGGAGTGGAGCCAGTGCTGGACTGAACCATCCGGCATTAGGCCCGGGGGGGAGGCAAGAGGAGGTCTCTACTTGAGGAAAGGGAGGCGGGCCTTCCCAATGCATGGAGAGGAAGAGACCAAGAAGACAACGGGTGGGGAGGGGGTGTTTGTAATGTTGTGCCTTTTATCGAGGTAGGTTTCTTAGGGTTTTTTTACTTCAACACACTAGACTCTCCCCCCTCCCCTCATGGAGGTTCAAATTTCCCAAGGCACACCTGATGATCGCTCACGGCACACTAGTGTGCCCCGGCACACTGGTTGGGAAACACTGATATAATATAACATTATATGATATTATTTATTATATTATTATATTATTATTATAAAATAATAATAAAAACCACTAAAATAAAATAAATTTAAAGAAGACAAGGTGCGAACCAAGATGGAATGGTGTAAGGACTCACCCATTCTAGGTAGGCCGGGGCCTGTTTTGCAGTTTGGCTCCCTGGTGGAAATAGCTGGCATTATACGGCCCCCGGGCCACCAGTTGGACAGCCCTGTACTATAGTAGCAGAAAGATGATATTGATGAAGACCATTTCATAATGGAATCTTAAACACTGGCAGTAGTTTGGATGTAGGATTGGAACTCTAAAAAGTACAAAACTTTGCTTAGCTATGGGAAACCACTGTGTGACCTTAGGCAAGTCATCCCTTTCCAGCTATAGGAGAATTTAATAGCATATCTCCTCTGCCATGAAAGTTCTATGGCAGGGGTGCCCACACTTTTTCATCATGCGAGCTACTATATGGACAATCAAGTTGAAAAGATCACCTGTTGTGCATGTGAGTGTGAGCGCGCGTGCGCGCATGCTCCTACTGCAGCCTTCCGTCTGCGCGGGGCTTCTTTCTTGCCTGCCCACGAACATGCCGCCGCGCGCACCCGGGAAGGGAATCCTCCTTGCCTGCGTGCGCGCTCTCTCTTAATGTGCTCGTTGCTTTCCTCCTTCCTGCTGCATGCTTTCGCGAAGCAGGAAGTCCCCATCCCATCCTGCATCTTGCGTGCACAGCAGGCCCCTCCCACGCACGCAGCAGGAGGCACACCCGCCAGTGCTCTGGCCAGATATGGCTTCGGCGGCGGCTCGGAAGGCACAGGGCTGGGAAGAGGGGCCGCCTGGCTGCTGCCTGGGCTGGGAAACTCAACCGAGAGAGGGACCCACTTGAGGCTGGAGGTTCCCCATGGCAGCCTCCCCCCCCACCTCGAGGCTTCCTTACTTGGGCAGGAGAAGGAAGAGTGGAAGAGGTGCTTCCCCAAAGTGACAGATGCAGCGGGGAGGCGCCCTTCCTTCCTTTCGAGGGTGTCACTCAGAAAGGATGCCCAAGTGGACAGCTGGCAGGAAGGAGGACCCCTCCCACTGGTGGCAGTCCATGCCCACGGGGGGGGGGGGAGAGGGTGGCTCTTCCTAGCCGGCTCTGAAGAGCCACCCTCTCTCTCTCTCTCTCTCTCTTTCTCTCCCCCGTGGGCCCTCGCCGCCTTTCTCCTTTGAGGGCGAGGCAGAGAAAGGCGGCGGGGGCACAAGCAGCAGCAGCAAGTGGAGTCTCCATCCCCGCAGCCCCTCCTCCTTGGGTTCAGCCCAGGAACACGGCAGAGCCCTCACTCCTCGCCCCAACCAAGGAAAGAATGCAGCACCCACAGCTCGCTCGCCCAGGTCTTGGCTTGGAATGGGAGTCCCGAGGGGCAGCAGCAGGGTTTGCGGCGGGCTTGCTTGGCTTTGCCCCACTTTGCCCGGCCTCCTTCACCTCTTTCTCTCTCTCTTTCTCTCTCCCTCTCTCCTTCCAGCGCCCGCCTGCCTGCCTGCCTGCCAAAGGATCCGAAAAAGTTCTCCGGATTTCTTTCTTCTCTCCTTGGCTCTCTCTCTCTCACACACACACACATTCCCTCCATCCCTCCCACAGCCTCGCATCCTATCCGTGCGCGTGCTTTCGCCTTGCTCCTGCCCCCCCCAGCAGCAACCAATGGGCGGTCATGTCACCACACCACACCGCAAGACCAGCGCCAGGGCCCGCCCACGAAAGTCTCATTTTGGGAAAAGAAGCCCCGCAAAGGCGGTGGCGGGAGCGCACGTGCGCGCGCATGGCAGGAGCGCACCATCCGGCTGGTGAGACCCAAAGATCACCTGGAAGAGGCCCGAAGATCACCTAGGTGCTCCCGATCACCATAATGAGCACCCCTGTTCTATGGTAATGATGTCATATACTGGAGCTGACGATAAGGCAAAAAATATAACACAACAAAAAAGGAGATGTTTTGCTTGCTATATGTTTAGATCAATGTGTAGGTTACATAGCTGCTTTATCATAAAGAAATAACCAATACCTGTAGCACAGCAGTTCTCGTTTGTGCCTGGGGGGCAGGGGCCAGGACCGGGGGGTCCCATTGGCATTGGGGCCTGCAGCAGCAGAGTTGGATTCGGAAGAGGATTTAGAAGGGTTAGCAGAAGAAGAGTTTCCCATCACTGGGCCTCTTTCTCCCACAGAAAGCCTGGCTTGGGAGGAAGGTTGGCTTGACCCTTACGATGAGACAGATAACCAGGTGCAAATGGAAAGCAGTGATAGCGAAACTTATGAACGGCCGGGAGGGAGAGGTTCACAGGATTCTTTGAGTGAAAACATGGAAGAGAGCGGCTGGGAAGAATCTAGGGAGGAGAGCTCTCATGGAGATAGAGACCCAGGTGCTGGGAGGCAAGGCCAAACCTTTGATAGGAGACGAAGCATCGAGACTAGCAGGAGGGGATGGTTCCATAGCCTAGACAGGCCGAGGTCCGTCAGCAGAGATTGGACGACTTAGAGCGTCGGGGACCTCGGCCGAAGATTAAGTATAGGATCCGTGGGAACGATCCTCAGTACTTCGGCCACGTCTCTTCTGAGCAGACGTGAAGCGAAGCTGGTCCACGGAGCTAAGTTGGCTAGTGGCCATCAAGTCTTGCCTTGCATCTATACCTTGCCTTGCTCCTGAATCCGCATTGCTTTGAGCCTTGCCAAGTCTTTTGGATCCTTTACCAAGCTGTTTTGGACATTTGATTGCCTTTTGCCTTTGGATTTGCTTTTGTTATTTTTATGGACAATATCTCTTTTGAACTGTTTTTATATTCAATAAAGTAGTTAGCCTTCAGTCCGTCTCTGTGTGTGTGATTAAGGGGCCGGTCAAGTCCGTGCATCGTGACAATACCTCTTCAACACTATAATTTGCGGGGTCCCTCAAGGGGCCATACTTTCCCCTCTGTTATTTAACATCTATATGCAGCCACTTGCTAAGCTGGTCCGAAGTTTCATGCTGGAATGTTATCAGTACGCTGATGACACCCAGCTTGTTCTGAAGATGGAAGGCCGGCCGGACTCCGTACCCTTTTGTTTCCATCAGTGCCTTGAAGCCATTACTGGATGGCTGCGTGCCAGCAGATTGAGGGTGAATCCAGCAAAGACAGAGATACTGTGGCTGGGTCACCCAGACAGTGGGGTGGTTCAGCTGCCTGCCCTGGATGGCGAGGCACTACACCCGTCATCCTCAGTAAAGCGCCTGGGGGTCGTCTTAGACCCTTTGCTGACGATGGAGGCCCAGGTCTCCATTGTCAGCAAAACTGCTTTCTTCTATCTGCGACAGGCTAGGCGGCTGGCGCCCTATCTGTCTAAGGACAACCTGGCCACAGTGGTCCGAGCCACGGTCATCTCAAGACTTGACTACTGTAATGCCCTTTACATAGACCTGCCCTTGTCCATAATCCGGAAACTTAAACTCATCCAGAATGCCGCTGCATGACTTCTCTTTGGAGTCCCGGCGAGATGTCACATAACTCCCATCCTTCAGCAGCTTCACTGGCTTCTGGTCGAACACTGGATCACTTTCAAGGTGATGGTATTAACCTTCAAGACCTTGTATGGTCTGGGGCCGATGTATCTGAGGAACCGTCTCACCCCCTACCAACCCCAGAGATTACTTTGCTCTGAAGATCTGAATCTTCTCGAAGTGCCCAGCCTCAAAACCATCCATCTGGCACCTACTCAATGTAGGGACTTCTCTGTGGTGGCACCAACTCTTTGGAACACCTTGCCACTCGAAGTCCGTGCCTTACAGCAGTGTTTTTCAACGTTTTTTGAGCCACGGCACATTTTTACATTTGCAAAATCCTGGGGCACACCACCAATCAAAATGACACAAAATGACACTCTAACACAGTAATACACGTAGTTAATATGTTTTAAAATGTATTTCTACACTCAGTGTGAAACCTGGACATGCTTCGATGAACACAACATAGATATCCTGGCAGGAATGGCAGAAAGACACAAACTTCCCACACAGAACTCCCACAACCAAGAGAAAATACCATAAGAGTTTGGTGGGCATTGACCGTGGGTTTTGGAGTTGTAGTTCACCTTTATCCAGAGAGCACTGTGGACTGAAACAATGTTACAGCAGGACCAAACTTGGCAGGAATACTCAATATGCCCAAATGTGAACACAGATGGAGTTTGGGGAAAATAGACCTTGACATTTGGGAGTTACAGTTTCTGGGATTTATAGTTAACACACAATCAAAGCGCATCCTGAACTCTTGCAACAATGGAATTGAACCAAACTTGGCATATTGAACTCTCATTACCAACAGAAAGTACTGAAAGGGTTTGCTTGGGAATTGACCTTGAATTTGGAAGTTGTAGTTCTCCTACACCCAGAGAGCACTGTGGACTCAAACAATGTTCTGTTGTTGTTGTTTTCTATCCAGAATCACAATGTTGGAAGGAGGCGCACCACTTTAAGGTCCCTCAAACAGGCATGGGAAAACTTCGGACCTCTGGGTGCTTTGGACCCCACCATTCCTAACAGCCTGAGGCCCTTTCCTGCTTAAGTGGCTGAGGGGGAAAAAGGAAAAGGGCCTGAGGCTGCTAGGAATGGTGGGAGTTGGAGTCCAAAGCACCTGGAAGGTCCAAGTTTGCCCATGCCAGCTTTTGACAGAGACCTCTTCCTCCCCCTCCGCGCCCTTTCTTTCCTGTCCTGCCAAACACTTATTTTTTCTTCTCCACTGCCGCTTCTGCCGCCATTTTGATCCGAGGGGGCAGTGTGAGCGTGTTTAGGAGGGGAGGGGGGGAGAGGAAGATGTGACCCATGTGGGCGCTAATGCGAAGACTCGCCCCAGAGCAAAGCGAGGCAAAGCGAGCAGAGCAAGGCTGGGAAGAAGGGAACCCGAGTGGAGAAGAAAAAGTGTTCGGCAGGAGGGGGAAGAAAGGGTATTGGAGGTTCCAATTTCCCACGGCACACCTGATGATCACTCACGGCACACTAGTGTGCCACAGCACACTGGTTGCGAAACCCTGCCTTACAGGACTTGCTTTCCTTCCATAGGGCCTGCAAGACCCACCTCTTCAAGCTGGCCTTTGATTGCTGAATGTTGTAACCCTGCTTAGTCTAGTTTAATTTTAGCTAATTCTACCACTGATGTTTTATTCTGTTCTCTGTTTTATGTGATTCGTGAGCCGCTCCGAGCCCTTGGGGAGTGGCGGCATAGAAGAACGAGTAATAAATAAATAAATAAATAAACAAACTCCAAAATGCTCTTTAAAAAAAAAAAAGGTCAGACATTCTAAGTACAGATCTTGATATCATGAATTGTCAGAGGAAAAGTGCTTAAACGTGTTGTAAAGGCCTGCTTACTTTAATGACACAATATCAAATGCCTAAATTAAGGAGGTTTCATTTTGTCCCTGTGGTTCATTTTCAGAAAAGGCCCAAGGGACCCATAACCGCATTCATGTTTTTTTTTTTTGTTATGATAATTTACAGTTACCTTAATGGATATTAAGTTCATTGCAAAGCTGATCACACATTAGTGCCTTGTTCTGCCCAAGAAACCCACAAGCATAATTGCTGGTAACATGTCAGAGTAATGCATTTCACTGTGATCCTCAGAACAATGGCTTGCATGCACATATCCAAATTTTGCGAGCCCTTGTTTGTAGGGAAGGTGCTGAAGGTTAGAAAAGTGTTATATTTATGATATGATCTATTATATAAATGGGTTCACGTCATGTGATGTATACCTCAAACAAAGAAACCATACAACGCAGAAACACAATACTTGCCAACAGAAATAGGCCTCAAGCAAGGTACGTTTGTAGCAAAGAAACTTTCCCCCAAAAACCTAAAATGCCCCCAAAACAACGAGTAAAAATAAAACTACATTTACCAGCATCCTCCGGGGCAGCCAAAGACTCTCCCAGCCTCTACATTCTGAACAACATGATTGGCTGCCAATAAGTGCGGATTTGCATAACTGCTGCAATGGCCAGCCAACATGAAAATTCCAAACCATAATAAACTGCCAAAACAGAATAAGGAAAAGGCCTGAGCCAATCCCCAACACAAACACCCAAATCACTTCCAACCGAAAAATTTACACCCCAAAAATCACAGACCACGCCCAAAATTGACAGTAAGGCTTCATTAACTTGATTTCCCTAACTAGCCCTCACTTACTGGGAAGCTGTTTACGCTCTAAATTGACAGTAAGACTTCATTAACTTGATTTCCCTAACTAGCCCTCACTTACTGGGAAGCTGTTTACGCTCTGAATTGACAGTAAGACTTCATTAACTTGATTCTCCCGACTAGGCCTCAGCTCATGGGACATTGTGTATGGCCTGAATTGACAGTAAGGCTTCATTAACTTGCTGTTCCTAACTAGGCCTCAGCTCATGGGACATTGTGTATGGCCTGAATTTACAGTAACCTACCTTGGCACACAGAGCCCGACCATGCATGATGGGACTTGAAGTACCACCATGGAAAACGGGATTTGTAGTACTTCAAAACCCATCATTCCCCACAGACCACTGTGGCCCAGAACCAAGACCAATAAAGACCCAACTTGGCTCACCATGCCCCCATGACCCACACTCCATCCAACTGCAGTTTAGAGGAGGGCACACCGTGGATGATTGAACTTTCTCACATCTCCTAAAAAGGGCACAGCAACGCGTGCCAGGTACAGCTAGTTTATATATATTTTACTAGAGCTCAGAACAGTTGTTGTGGGTTCCAGGCCCGGATTACCCATAAAGCCACCCTAGGCCATGGCCTCGGGCGGCACTTTTGGGGGGGCAGCAGATCCGGACCCCCCGAATTTTTTTTTAAAAATACCCCAAATTTTTTTTAAAAAAATTGAATTTTTTTAAGGGCGCATGCACGGCCGCCCCTTCCCTTTGGTCTGCTCCCCTCGGCTCTGCTTTAGGAGGGAGGGAGGATCGGCTCCGCCCCTGACTCCACCCCTCCTCGCCGGCGCAGAGCCGATCCGCCCTCCCTCCTAAAGCCGGCCTGAAAAGGGTGTGACGGCGCAAGGGAGGAGGGGTGGCAGCGCGAATTCTCTCTGCCTCCTCCTCCCTGCCTGGCGATGCCAAGCCAGGGAGGCAGAGAGAAGCCGCCCCTCCTCCCTTGCGTGGCGTGACGATGCAAGGGAGGAGGGCTGGCGGCGCGGCTTCTCCCTGCCTGGCGACGCCATGCGAGGGAGGCGGAGAGAAGCCGCGCCACCACCCCTCCTCCCTTGCGTCACGGCAGCCCCGCCGAAAAGGGGTGGGCGGCACGCAGGACGCGCAGCGGGAGGGCGCCTTTTTCTCCTCCTCGCCCCTCCCTCCTTCCTTCAATACGGTGAGGAGGCGGGGGCGGGGAGGGGCGGAGCCAGGGGAGGGATGGAGCCGGGGAGGGGCGGGGCAGAGCTGGGGGCGGAGCAGAGCCAGGGGATGGGAGGGGCGGAGCCGGGGGAGGGGTGGGGTGGGGCGGAGCCGGGGGAGAGGTGGGGCAGACCCTTTGGCCTTGGGCGGCAAAAGGGCCTGATCCGGGCCAGTTGGGTTACAGTTTTCAGAATATCTATATTGGACATGGATCCAGATTCCCCACTTACGCATGACATCAAATAAGGGGCCTATATCTAACATTTGTTATGGGACAAGCACATGCATCTTATGTTTTAAGAGGGGCAAATTATAATTATTCAACTTTTTTTTCATAAGGGACTCTTTTGTTAAACCAGAGACTTTCAAAAAGGCTCAACTAAGTGGAAGAAATAAAAACCAATAAATCTAACTTAAAATCAGAAAATAAAAATAAATAGTAGAACAATAATTCAAACAACATAATACATAGCAACTAGGCCTGGGTAGGTTAGTTGGAAAGTTCATAAAATGAATTCGGGTTAAATCTTGCTTTTGAAGCAATTTCGAGGCAAGTTAAGCAACCCGGAAGTGAATTTGCCAATTCGAAGCCGACGCCGCCATTTTCGTAAAGGAATCGGCAGGTATCCCTTCCCTGGCCTTCCCTTCCGTGTGCGGCTCTCACCCCAGTTCTGATGCGGAGGAAAGGACCTCCGGGTCCAAACTGGGTGTCTAACCCAGTTTGGACGCGAATGTCTTTCCCTCCGCATTAGACCTAACATGGAGGGAAGGACATCGGCGTCCAAACTGGGTGTTTAACCTAGTTTGGGCGTGGATGTCTTTCCCTCCGCATTAGACCTCTTAGGTATATTCTTCTCCATTGCAGATGGATTTTGAGAAATAAGAGCCATTATTCCAAAATGAATAAGTGCAAATACTTCTTTGTTCTGATAACAACAAAACAAGAATGGACCTTTTTCATAAACATGTCCACTGATAATGGGATAAATTTTGTTACTGAAGTCTTGACATAAAGATTTCAGCCCTCTGCCTTAGATATTTGACATTTTTTCATCGTCTAAAGTCCAGTAGAACAATGTCTGTATAATCTTCAAAGGCAAAACAATAAAGAAGTATTTTAGTGGTCTAATCTCAGCACTTTATCACATGAGGGAGGTAAATTGGCATAGAAGAGAATTGGTACTTTGGTGATGGTCCCTAGCCCCTGACAATGTGCACAATCTATCCACAATTAACCTGTCCCCATTATTCCTGGGCAAACCCTAGTTCAATGGAGCCATTGGTAAACCCATCAGTAGCTGCCAATCCTGTTGGAGCAGATGTTAGAACAGGGAATGATGTGAGTTGTAGTCCTCTGCTCCGCACAGTGGAAGTTGTACGTGGATGGACTTAGTATGCTCTGGCTGATTGGAAACACGCAGCTGTTCTCCCTCACATGGGCAACAATGCATAGGCAAGATAAGCAGGCAGCCATTCTTGCCAAAAATGGCAGGCAATGTTATCTTTATTGTTCAGTTCCTTGCAAAAACTTTAAACAAAAACATTCAGCAGCTTGCATCAACAAAAACTTGCTTAAACTTCAGCTTCAATGCTGGCAAATAAATTACAGTAGGTAACGGCAAACACAGGTATGATTTCGCCATGCTTCTTCCGCTTAGAAGCTTACTTACAGTTTGTAGCAACCCAGTTCTCTTTTGTGCCTGGGGGGCAGGGGGCAGCACCGGGGGTCCCACTTGCATTAGAACCAGCCGCAGCTGAGGAAGAAATGGAGGAAGGGGTTAATGAGTTAGCTGGACCTTCCTCTCCCACAGAGAGCTTGGCCTGGGATGAAGGATGGCCGGATGGCTATGAGAACTGGGAAGGTCAGGCCGATTCTGAAAGTGCTGATAGCGATGAATGTTATGAGAAACCGGGTGGGTACGGATCACAGGAGAGAGTTTGGGAAAACATAGGCGATGAGGCCATGGAAGATGAGAGGGAGTTAGACTCTCATGAAGATAGTGAGCCAGGTGCTGGGAGGCAAGGTCGGAGCTTTGATAGGAGATGGAGCATCGACTCCAGCAGGAGGGATTGGCACCGCAGCCTGGGCGCCAGAGAAGCGCTAGATCCCGTAGCACAGATTACCGCCCGAAGCCTAGGCGTCGGGGACCCCGCCGTGAGGTTTAAGTATAGGATCCGTGGGAACGGATCCTCAGTAGCTCGGCCACTTCTAACCCAAGGAGGTGTAGCGAGCAAAGGACCACGGAGCCAAGTTGCGGCTCGTACCTTGCCAAGAAGTTTCTTGGGCCCTGATTGAACTTTGCCTTGTTCCTTGATCCGCTTGGTTTTGCGGAGCTTTTGCCAAGCCTATTGCCAAGACCTTTGCCTTTGGATTTTACTACGGACTCTTTGCTTTTGAACTGAACTTTTCTATATCTCATGGACAATTGCCTTTTCATCTGTTCTTTATTCTTCAATAAATAGTTAGCTGATTACCGTCTCTGTGTGTGTGATTAAGGGGCCGGCCGAGTCCTTGCATCGTGACACAGTTTAAGCAAAAACAAGGAAGTCTTATACAGCTTTACATAGTCCATAAACTGCTGCTTCGTCCGGCTCTCTCCCCAAGGAGCAGATTTACATAACTGATTCTTTCAGCTTTCTCTCCTCAGAAACAGATTTACATAGCTGTTTCCTTCAGCTCTCTTTTCTCAGAAGCAGATTTACATAGTGTCACATCCCACCATGGTCCCCAACCTGTTTCTTTGGTCAAGTCAGTCCACAGCCATGTTAATTCATTGAGGCCTGCTAGGCCAAGAGACAAGCTGCACCCGGACAGTGTTTGCAAAGATTCCCGGGTCATTCCTTGTTCAAAGCTAAGTAAAGCTCATCTCCCTTTCAGTCCGATAAGCGGGGATAGTACGACTCCCTTCGCTTTCCCAGGTGGTTCTACTAATTGGACCCGCGTACCAGGCTTTGGAACTGCAAGGCCATTTAATACTCAGCAAGGTAAACAAAGGGGCATGCAAAAATACATCCAACCACCCCATTTCTCCCACACTGCCATATTACCACACATATTATCAGACAGAAAGTAAGAAAGAGACTTTTGAACTGCAAGGCCATTTAATACTCAGCAAGGTAAACAAAGGGGCATGCAAAAATACATCCAACCACCCCATTTCTCCCACACTGCCATATTACCACACATATTATCAGCCAGAAAGTAAGAAGAGAGGCTTTTGAACTGCAAGGCCATTTAATATTCAGCAAGGTAAACAAAGGGACATGCATAAATACATCCAACCACCCCATTTCTCCCACACTGCCAAATTACCACACATATTATCAGCCGGAAAGTAAGAAGAGAGGCTTTTGAACTGCAAGGCCATTTAATATTCAGCAAGGTAAACAAAGGGACATGCATAAATACATCCAACCACCCCATTTCTCCCACACTGCCAAATTACCACACATATTATCAGCCCAGAAAGTAAGAAGAGAGGCTTTTGAACTGCAAGGCCATTTAATATTCAGCAAGGTAAACAAAGGGACATGCATAAATACATCCAACCACCCCATTTCTCCCACACTGCCATATTACCACACATATTATCAGCCAGAAAGTAAGAAGAGAGGCTGTTGAACTGCACGGCCATTTAATACTCAGCAAGGTAAACAAAAGGCATGCAAAAATACATCCAACCACCCCATTTCTCCCACATTTCCATATTCCCCAACATATATTTCTCAAGGAACAAAGCAAGCAAAGAGGCTTTGGAGCTAAAAGGCCATTTTTAAACATTAAAAATAAACAAAGAGACATGCCACAGAACAATCAAGCACCCACCCCAAAGTAAAAAGACCGACCTTTGAGATGCGGTAAGGAAATGACCCCAAAGTGTCCTTCTTCTCCTCCTCCGTCATTGCTTCTATTTCCACGCCGCCAGCATGTGTGCTGCCTCCAGGAGCTCACGAGAAGTCCGAGGGGCAGAATGGGCGCTTCTGCGCATGCGCGTGGGGCCAGCCATGCATCGCGTCATCCAGGCCCGCCCCCTTTGGTCTCCTACGACTCTGAGTGGCTGGAGAAGGACGGAGGGAGGAGGAGGAATCCAAAAGAGGGGGCCCATTCTGCCTCTTGGACTCTGCAGCTTTTGGAGGCGGCGCGCGAGCAGGGAGCGAGGAGGAGCAACGACGGAGGACTTCTTTGCAGCGTGCAGGGGCGCATGAAGAGGACCAACAATAAAAAACCTGGTCAGGGGCCTGAAGATCACCAGGATGAGGCCCGAAGATCACCCTGGTGATCCCGATCACCATTCTGAGCACCCCTGGTAATACAAACCTCATTTACTCATTAGTATACCCAAGTAATCAAACGCTCATTTCTTTTTCTTTACTTGGATTTTTACAACCTCATCACATGCAGGCTTCTCTCCATTTCTAGACACTTTAAAAACAGAACCCCACATTTTTAATGTGGGAAATTGGGAAAGCCATGTACTTGAAGGTCTGATGACAACTGCCATTGGATATCTCTGTTGTATTTTATGAAGACAAATGGTGCTGGTGATTACTTTTGAAACACTAAGAGCAACATGTTTGATGAAGGAGACAGCAATCCAGTTGTAGACACTCCACTTTCCCCCGCTTCCCCTCCTCATAAGATGAGTTCCCTAGTTCAATAGAGCAGTGTTTCCCAACCTTTTTTTGAGCCGCAGCACACTTTTTACATTTGCAAAACCCTGGGGCACACCACCAACCAAAACGACACAAAATGACACTCTAACACAGAAATACATATAGTTAATATGTTTTTAAAATGTCGATGAACTCAACATAGATATCCTGGCAGGAATGGCAGAAAGACACAAACTTCACACACAGAACTCCCATAACCAAGAGAAAATGCTATAAGAGTTTGGTGGGCATTGACCTTGAGTTTTGGAGTTGTAGTTCACCTATATCCAGAGAGCACTGTGGACTCAAACAATGTTGGTTCAGGACCAAACTTGGCATGAATACTCAATATGCCCAAATATGAACGCAGATGGAGTTAAGGGGAAATAGACCTTGACATTTGGGAGTTGTAGTTGCTGGGATTTATAGTTCCCCTACAATCAAAGAGCATTCTGAACCCCACCAATCAGGCATGTAGCCAGGGGGGGCTAAGGGGGCTTCAGCCCCCCCCCCCGAAATTCTCAGGATGGTCCGCGAGAAGGCCTTACTGGTACATTATTTAAACTGTTATGTTTATTCATATCATGATCTGATCACCATGCTCATTATATCCCACCTTCATGGGGTTATTGGGATAACAATACAAAAGGTTTGCTAGGGTAAACCCTCTTCCACCCAGTCTCAGCCCCGAACCAAACTCACCCCTCCGAACCAAAATCCTGGCTACGGCCCTGCCACCAATGATACAACTGGGCCAAACTTCCCACACAGAACCCCTAAGGAGGCAAGAGGAGGCCTCTACTTGGGGAAAGGGAGGCGGGCCTTCCCAATGCATGGAGAGGGAGAGACCAAGTAGACAACGGCTGGGGAGGGGGGTGTTTGTAATTTTGTGCCTTTATCGAGGTAGGTTTCTTAGGGTTTTTATACTTCAACACACTAGACTCTCCCCACCCCTTTTCCCGGAGGTTCCAATTTCCCACGGCACACCTGATGATCGCTCGCACACTGGTTGGGAAACACTGCAATGGAGCCATTCCATTTCTGTATCCATATGTTTTGTAAGTGGGATTCTTCTCTTCTCTCATACTTCTATCCTTTGCTTACAAAACCAGTAATTTTTTTTTATTTTTTCAGTGCTATTTTTTTAAAAAGAAATCATTATACCTGGTACTGCAACATTACTTTTAAAATTATTTTAAGAACAATGAAAGTGCAGGAGGATGGGATGAATCAGTGAATTGGCACAGTCATTAATATGTAGCCAAAATGGGTGATTGTGAAACTCCAGTATATGGGGAATAGAATCAATAGATAAATAATTTATTTATTTATTTATTTTATTATTCGGGCTTCTATGCCGCCGACTCCCTGAGGCTCGCGGCGGCTCACAGGAACCGAAGGTACAACTACACACAAGCAATGCGATAAAACCTCTAAGACAATTAAACAGTTAAAACAGCAAAATACAAAACCCCCAGGTACAGTTCAGAAATGAGATAGCGTGACACCCCAGGACAGCGGCTAAAGCGGAACATGGGCAGGACCTACTCACCGAAGGCCTGCTTAAACAAATAAGTTTTGCAGGCGCGTCTAAACGGGAGCAGGTCCTTTATAGCCCGCGTTCCAGCCGGGAGGGCGTTCCACAGCGTAGGAGCTATAACGGAGAACGCCCTCCGGCGAGTAGATGTCAGTTTAGCCGATTTCGCCGAGGGTATCTCTAACAAATTAGCATCCTCGGAGCGTAGTGCTCTGGGGGGACAGTGTGGGGTGAGTCGGTCCCTCAAGTACGCTGGCCCCAGGCCGTGCAAGGCCTTAAAGGTAAGAACCAACACCTTGAAGGAGATCCGGTGCTCGATTGGGAGCCAGTGCAGATCCTGCAAAACAGGTGTGATGTGGCGGCCTGCTGGGGTTCCAGACAGGAGCCGGGCGGCAGTGTTCTGCACCAGCTTGAGCTTCCGGGTCGCCGACAAAGGAAGGCCAATGTAAAGCGCGTTACAGTAATCCAGCCTTGAGATAATATGCTCCGCATATTACTATGTGCCAATATGGCATCGGATTCTGTTAGTGGATGGTACTGTGAGTCACTATTAAAAGTTCGGGGAACTTTTATTAATTGAGCTGGTTCAAATCCAGAGCTGTGGGCCTGGTTATTTGCGTGAGTGAAATTGCATTGGGAACACATTGAACTCTACCACCTTGGTTTAAAAAGAAACGTCCGCTTTTAAATATTTTTTTTATAAAATCTTGTTGGCTAGAGAAGAAGTACATAGTCTAAGTTTGATGTAGGTCTTTTCCTCACATCTCTTGAAGATGGTAGAAGAAAAGATCTCAGGTAATGAGAATTGGGCACCTGCGATAATTAGGTTTGGTCGAAGGAAAAGCAGATGGTGGCCTTGTTTTTCAGATACCAGAAATCAAAAGACCTAGATCTCCCTGATGTAATTAGGTAGCTTTTTTTCCAAACCAGATGTTTTGTTGTTATTGTTGGGCTTGCATTATGCCTCTGTATTTGAATTTTGCACTTCTCCAAATGGCTTCACGTATCCAAGATTTGTCCGGAACAAATTATTTATTTTAGTGTATTATTTATATATTTGTTATTTTTTAACATGTATTTATTTGTCAATGTAAATCATTGTAGGCTGATGGTTATGGCTTGAAGCTAAGACAAGCTGAAAAAATTAGAATGAAAAATTCTAAGGGAGAGATACCATCACAGTTAAAGCAGGAATGGATGCATGGAACAAGCTGAGATCTTATTTTGATAAAATAAAGGTGCTATGGGGAGGAAAATATATATATTGCTATGATTGACTTTAGATGGAGCTTCAAGTTTTCCTGAAGAAGGGCACGTTGGGAATTCTTATGACTCCTACTAGCTGAGGACCCGGCGGTGCCCGGGTTATTTGAGGAAGGCATTGTGTGCCAAGGTTGGTTCCTATTAGATGTTTATGTGGCTTGCAGTGGTCTCAGGAACTTAGTGAAGGTAATCCGAGTCCCATTGGCCATGGTCCATCCCCCTCCAAACAGCATCAGGGTGTAGAGTGGGTCATGGGGGCTGTGTGTGTCACATTTGGTCTTGAGCATTCTTTGGATGAGGTTTGCAGTGGTCTCTGGAAGTGAGGGAAGGAAGTTGAAGTCCCATCATCCATGGTCCCCCGTTCTCCAAACTGCACCAGGATGTAGAGTGGGTCATGGGGGCTCTGTGTGCCAGGTGTGGTCTTGATCAGTCATTGCATGAGGGTGGCAGCGGTCTCAGAAAGTGAGTGAAGGTACTTCAACTCCTATCATCAGTGGTCCATCCCACTCAAAACTGCACCAGGATGTAGAGTGGGGCATGGGTACTCTGTGTGCCAAGTTTGGGCCTGGTCTCTGATTTGTAGGGGCTGCAATGTTCTGTGGGGAATGAATTCGGTGAAGGTACTGCAAATCCCATCATTCGTGAGCCATTCTGCTGTAAACCGCAGCAGGTTTGTAAAGTGGGCCATTGGGCCTCTGTGTGCCAAGTTTGGTCCTGATTCGTCATTGGTGTGGGCCACAGCGCTCTAAGGAAGTGAATGAAAGTACTGCAAGTCCCATCATCCATGGTCCATCCTCCCTCAAACTGCACCAGGATGTAGGGTGCATCTTGGGGGGGGGGGGGTGTCTGTGTGCCAAGTTTGGTCTTGTTCTGTCATTGTTGGGGGCCTAGTCAGGAAAATCAAGGTGAGGAAGCCTAACAATATCCCATGAGCTGAGGCCTAGTCAGGAAAATCAAGTTAAGGAATCCTTGCTGTCAATTTTGAGCCTGGTTTGTGATTTATAGGGGCTACAGTGTTGTTTGGGAAGTGAATGATGTGAAGGTACTGCAAATCCCATCATTCGTGGCCCCTCCTGCCCTAAACCACACCAGGTAGTGAAGTGGGCCATTGGTCCCCTGTTTGCCAAGTTTGGTCCTGATCTGTCATTGCGGTGGGCCTCAGTGGCTCACTGCCTGAGGCCTTTCCTTTTCCCTCCGAGTCACTGTAGAATGTTGGAATGTGGTTGGCCAATGGAAGTCCTTTATGCAAATATCATTTCAGTGGCAGCCAATCCCCTCTGTCTGGGGCCGTAGAATGTTGGAGTTCTGAGGCTGGCCAATCAGAGCCAATTATGCAAATAATCCCACAGTTGCAGCAAATCAAAATGCTGGCACATATTCCTCCTGTCGCTCGGTCGCACCACCGCCCGCAAACACTGACTTTCATTATATACATAGATTCAGTCTTCTGAAATCCAAATAAGATTATTTTATTTATCGTATCAGGAGTGAACCAAGGGTACAGTAATGTCCCCTTTGATGTCCCCTTTAATGTCCCCTATATTAAATGTCCTTTGACCAGTAGCTGGCCACTTGGAGTGCCTCTGGTGTTGCAATAAGAAGGCCCTCCGTTGTGTATGTGGCAGGGCTCAGGCTGCATTGTAATAGGTACTCTGTGGTTTGCTCTTCTCCATACTCACATGTCATGGACTCCACTTTGTGGCCCCATTTCTTAAGGTTGGCTCTGCATCTTGTGGTGCCATAGTGTAGTCTGTCCAGTGTCTTCCAAGTCTTCTGTGTGCCCAGGAGGGAGTCTCTCAAGTGGTATCAGCCATGGGTTGAAGTTCTGGATTTTAGCCTGCCACTTTTGGACTCTTGCTTACTGAGGTGTTCCTGCGAGTATCTCTGTAAGGTGTTGCATGCTGGCTAACATCCGAACAGGGGATGGGCTGCAGATGTCACTACCTTGCTCCTTTAATTACTGGCTGCTACTTCCTGATGGATATCAGGTGGTTCAATACCAGCTAAACAGTGTGATTTCTCCAGTGGTGTAGGGCGCAAACATCCTGTGATAATGAGGCATATCTCATTAAGAGCCACATCCATTTTTTTAGTGTGATGAGATGTGTTCCACACTGGGTATGCGTACTCAGCAACAGAGTACCAAATCGCAAGGGCAGATGTCTTCCTCTGTATCTGGTTGTGATCCCTAGATTGTGCCAGTCAGCTTTTGCATGATATTGTTTCTAGCCTCCACCTTTTGCCCGATATTCAAGCAGTGCTTCTTGTAGGTCAGAGAATGGTCTAGGGCAGGGCTGTCCAACTTCTACGGGCCCAAGGGCCGGAATTCCGGTCACTGATCACCTGGGGGGCCGAAGGGTCTGCCTCCGCCCCTGCCCCTCCCCGGCTCCGCCCCCTCCCTGGCTCCAATTTACTTACAATTGACCTTGAGTTGTGGAGTTGTAGTTCGCCTCCATCCAGAGAGCACTGTGGACTCAAATAATGATGGATCTGGACCAAACTTGGCATGAATACTCAATATACCCAAATGGGAACACTGGTGGAATGTTTCCTAATACCTTTGAGTTATTTGAGTCCACACTCAAATTGGGACACAGCAAAAAAAACCCCAAACACCTCAATGCCGTCGCAGGGCTTGATGGGGCCTCCTTTCCCAGAGGCGGGTGGAGGAGGCCCAAAGAGCTCCCTCCCTCCCTTGAAGGGAAAACAAGCCGCGGGGGCAGGCGCAAAGGAAGCCACGTTGCACCCTGCTCGCAGGGGAAGGCAGCACAAGGGGGAGGGGGCGCGGAGGAGGGGGAGGAAGCGTCGCCAAGGAAACCGCCGCTGAGGGACCCCTCCCCCCCTCACCCAACGTCCCACTATTTTTAGATTGATTGATTCGAGCCAGGCCCTTCCTTACCCATACTGCGGGAGCCCGCCACAGGGCCGAAGCACCAACGCCGCCGCCATCCCGAAGAGCCCCGCTGGAGCGGAGGCCAAGCTCAGGCCGGGCGCGGCGGCTCTCCCATCCGTGGGGCGGGATGCGAGGGCCCTCCACAGGAAGAGGACAGAGCCAGGAGGGGCTTTCCGTGCCTCACTCCCTCCTCCCTCTCCCTGAGGGAATGGGGGCTGGCCTGGAAGCAGCCGCGAGGGAGGAGTAGGCGCGCGCCCAAGCCGCAAATCCCGCGGGACCCGAGATTTCGGCAGCTATAGCGAAACCACGCAGCCACAGATGGTATTTCGACCTCCCTCGAAATCCCGTCTGTGGCTGGCGTAGTCTCGCGATGCTTGCCTAAACCCGGAAGTAGGTATTTTATTTTTTATTTTTTATTTTTTATTTTTTATTTGTATTTTATTAAAACAAGTTAGGGGGCTGGAGGGAAGGGGCTCGGGGGCCGTTTTGGACAGCCCTGCTCTACACCTTCCAAATGATCTAGTTCAGTAGGATACCTTGATCAAAGGAAGTTCAAAAGTTGATTCAGAAAGGTAAATAATTTCTTCGACTTTTACCTAAAGTGGGTCATCAGGCTATTTCAATAGACCCACTTTCAATAACTTTGCTTTTGATATTCTAAAACCTTTATCCATCAGGTTGCATAGTGTTGGAAGACTTTTTGCCTTTAGTGAATTTGGACTCAGCCCGTATGGCATTGCAGCAAAAGATTGAGGGTAGCTTTCAATCATGGCCATTTTGTTAGACATCACTCACATTTTAATTAATGACAGGCGCAGATTGTACATGATGTTCCACATGTTTATCATGAAGGTTTTTTTAAAAATGGAAAAAAATGCATCAATGGGGGTGAGTGGGTGGTCCTGATAATTAACTGTTTCAAAGTATGCATTAAGGGGATTTCCTGACTAAATTACTTCCATGAAATGAGTGTTCATATTGGGAAAAGATTCCCATAGGTATCAACTGAGGGATTCTCTTCACACCCACAAAGAACATGTCAGCTTCAGAAAACTCTTAAGGAAACAAAACATTAATTTTTTCCCCACACTGAAAGACTGATAATGTTCTGGCTTCATTTACGAGAATATTACTAGCCATAAATATAAATATGTGTTTTTAAAACTTGTAAAATTAAATGATTTGTTTAACATTGGCCTACAAGAGCCAACATCAAGCTGACGTAGTGAAATGTTTCACTTACACCAGGGCTGTCCAACTGGCGGCCCCGGGGCCGGATCCGGCCCCGTAGCCTGTTGGACATGGCCCCACCTATGCCCTCAGCCGCCATTTTTAAATTTTTTTAAAAAAAAATCATTTTTTTAAAAAAAATGGCGGCCGGGGGGGGGAGGGGGAGGCGGGGCAGGGAGGAGGAAGAGAGCTAGCTCCTCCTTTTCGGTGCCCCCCTCCCTACCTAGGGCGGGGGAGCCGCCGAAAAAAGGGCAGAAGGCGGCGCCAAGAGCAGCGCGTCACAGGCCTGGCGAGACGCGCTGCTCTTGGCACCGCCTACTCCTCCTTTTTGGCGGCTCCCCGGTGCCAGGGCAGCGCGTCACGCCAGGCCTGTGACGCGCTGCCTTGGCGCGCCTTCTGCTCCTTCGCGGCTCTCCGGCCTAGGAAGGGAGGGGGGGCGGGGCCTGGGCTCACGCCAGGGGCTTGGGGCCTTTTCGGCGGGCTTTAGGGGCGGGGCCTGGGCTGGGGGCGGGGCCTGGGACGGGGCCAAGCGGCCCCGCAGGTCATCAGTGACCTCTTATCCGGCCCTGGACCCGCCAGAAGTTGGACAGCACTGACTTACACCATTCACTGTGACGGCTCCTTCTGATAGGGAGGGAGTTCAATTCGTGGGAGAAAAAATTGGGTGGATCAAAATGGAGTGCACCGGGCTTTTCTTTGCAGAACAAAAACCAGAAGCATCTTCCTTCTCTGAATCACCTCACTCCTCTTCATTGGTACGGCACAGCAACCAGGCTTGTGCATGGATCCGTTTTCAAAAAAGTCTTCGGTTGGTCCGACTAATTTGGCTGAATCAGACACGCGTAACGGCATTGGCACCGCCATCATTTTTGTCAGCTGTAACAGAACAGCGGCTGTTGAACCCTTCAGCTTCTTTGGTCTGCAGGGAGGAAGATTTATTATTATTTATTATTTACAGTATTTTTACCCCACCCTTCTCAACTCCCAAGGGGGAACTCAGGGCAGCTAACAAGGCGGCAATTAGATGCCGGAGACAATAGACAATATAGAACCATAAATACAATCAAAGTTAAAACAACAACAGATAAACAGGTTATCAACAGTCAATTAATTACCAGTCTTCCATGGAGACTCTAGGACCCTCACTTTGTAACACCGGCCCCACGCATCAGGCCGGACACACGCTGGATCTGATTATCAGTACCAGAATCCAGGTGACCCTAACCTCTACCATCAAAGTCCCATGGTCGGATCACAATGCCCTGAGAGTCCAGAGCAGCAGACCCACTGGATCTGATTTCAGTACCGGAACAGGTGACGCTAACCTCTACCATCAAGTCCCCTCATGATCTCCAACCTCATGGTGTGGTTGTCGAAGATCCTCAACCCCTCGGGGAGTCAATCTGGCTGGGGAGAGCATCCGTAAGCCAACCAGACCCTTATTGCTTGGAGACGCCGGCACCAGCATTTGAACCAAGATCAGTTCCTGGAACCGATGGACGTCCACTGACAGCCTCCTCAGCCAAGTTTCTAAGATCTTGAGGCAGGAGACTTTCAATGCGGTCGACCCCCTGGAAGGAAGAGTGCCCAGGAGGAGGGAGACAGCAGCTGGCTGAAACCTCCAGAGAGCCGGACATTTTCCCTGGCCAACCAGACTGGCTACTCCTGGAGCGCTTTATGGGCGAATACGAGAAGCTAGTGGAACTTTTCACCAACTTCAGCACTCTTCTGACATGGTCCCTGGGCCCACTACCGTGGATCGCCTCCAGCAAGACCCCCTTGCAGTCCCTGAATTGGACTGGGATCAGTCCTGGGACTTCCAAGCCGGGGAGCGTGGATTCAACATAGAGTCCCTGGAGCCTGGAGTGGAGCCTGGACCACCCACTGTTGAGGGCACCACTGGAGGAACTACCAAGGGAGCTGGTGCTGAACGGAGGCTTACCGCTGGTGAGTCACCCCCCGAGCTCCTACCTATGCCAGATGGGCCCGGCCACTCGCCGGTGGATGCCCCTGGCTGCCCCTGCGCCCATGGTCCAACGCCGTTGCTGGACGTCACGGAGGCTCCGGGGAGCACAGGAAGCCCTCCCAGCCTGGCCAGTCTAGGAGCAGGCTGGCGATCCATGGGGTGCCCTGCAGGACTCATGGAGTCCAAAAGACCACTAGACCTCCAACTAGACCCCCTGAATGGGTGAACACCAGGACCCTCATGCCCAGATCACCAGCCAGGTTCCCTACCAGGACCTTTTGGAGCTCCATCTACAGGCGCCGAGAACAGCCCTCAAGGAGCTGCCAGCCCCGGAGGGTCATCCTGGCAACCAAGAGACCTGTGCCAGAATCCATGGACCCAGAGGCCAAAGTTGACCATCTCCTCTCTGAGCTAAGGACTCTTTATGACTTGCTGGTCCCCCCAAAACTCCCTCCTTTTGACGGTTGAGTTAAGGTGGCATTAATTGACAACCTGCTTGCAATGGACATAGCCATTGCTCTTAAACCGCTCCGAGCCTTCAGGGAGTGGAGGTATAGAAGTTTGAAATAATAAATAAATAAGGGTGCCGAACCGATTTGGGTTTACCCAAGGAGACTCATGGAACCTAATCAGCTCCTGAATGCTCTGAGGGATCTGGAGCCTGTCAGCGACTCGGTCGAGGTGCTAGTGGAACATCAAGTTATCTAATGCACTCGACGAGATCACCCCTAGACACCCTCTCCAACCCCGTCAGTACACTGATGACACCCAGCTTGTTCTGAAAATGGAAGGCCGACCGGACTCCGTACCCTCAAATTTCTTCAGTGCCATGAAGCCGTTATTGTATGGCTGCGTGCCAGCAGATTGAGGGTGAATCCAGCAAAGACGGAGATACTGTGGCTGGGGCGACCGGATGGTGGGGTGGTTCAGCTACCTACCCTGGATGGCGAGGCACTACACCCGTCTTCTTCAGTAAAGAGCCTTGGGGTTGTCTTAGACCCCTTGCTGACAATGGAGGCTCAGGTCTCTACTGTCAGCAGAACCGCCTTCTTCCATCTGCGGCAGGCTGGGCGGCTGGCCACCTATCTATCTAGAGATGACCTAGCCACAGTGATCCAAGCCACGGTCATCTCGAGACTAGACTACTGTAACGCCCTTTACATTGGCCTGCCCTTGTCTCTTAAGCTCGTCCAGAATGCCGCTGCGCAACTTCTCGCTGGAGTGCCAGTGAGATGTCACATAACTCCCATCCTTCAGCAGCTCCACTGGCTTCTGGTCGAGCACTGGTAATGGAAGACCATGGAAGACTGGTAATTCAAGGTGATGGTGTTAACTTTCAAGGCCTTGTATGGTCTGGGGCCGATGTAACTGAGGGACCATCTCACCCCCTACCAACCCCAGAGATCACTTTGTTCTGAAAATCTGAACTAGTTTTAAAACTATTCACTTAACATCTACTCAGTGCAGAGCCTTTTCTGTGATGACACCATCTGTTTGGAATACCTTACCAACCAAAGTTCGTGCCTTGCAAGATTTGCCATCCTTTTGCAGGGCCAGCAAGACCTATCTCTTTTGGTTGGCATTTGATTGTTGAATTTGCAACACTGTTTTAGTTTAACTTGATGTTTTTATCCTGGTTTATGTTTTTATGTGGACTGTGAGCCACTCCGAGCCCTCGGGGAGTGGCGGCATACAAGACCAAATACTAAATAAATAAATAAATAAATAAATAATAAATTTAAAATAATATTCCAACTATAATATTAACCAATCCACACCCAATCAATAATGGTAAGCCATATTCTCATATCCATCATCATATCAATCCATTCCAATTAAAATGCTGCATTGAGTTACTGTGCAAATGCCTGGTCCCATAACCACGATTTTACCTTTTTTCTAAATTCCAGGAGAGATGGGGTCGAATGTATTTAGCTTGGAAGCGCAATCCACAGGTGGGGAGCCACAGCCGAGAAGGCCCTGTCTCTCGTCCCCGCCAGCTGCAGTTAAGATGCTGGCGGAAGTGAGAGCAGGGCCTCACTTCCGAGGTGGGACGTAGAGGCAGACCCGTTTGGCAAGTAAGCTGGACCAGAACCGAGATGGCTGCAAGAAGGAAAAAAATCCCAGAAAGGATTGCAGGAAGGGATGATTTTTAAGTCCTTGCCTTAAACCTGGGTCTCCTCTAAAAGGAGAAGGGAAAGGATAGCAAGGGGGTGTTCTTAAGCCCTTGCCTTAAACCTGGGAAGCCCTCTCACCCCTTTGGTGCCAATGGGCTGGATTGAAAACAAATATTTATTTTATTTTATTTTATTTCTTTGATTACTACACCGCCACTCCCGAAGGCTCTGGGCGATTTACAGAGAAATTTAATGTAAAACAATATCTAATAAAACAGAGAAGATTAAAATTCCAATATCCCTCAAAGGCCTGCCTGAATAAATGGGTCTTACATGCTCTGTGGAAGGTGTCCAGATTTCTCAGAGCCCGTGTCTCAGGTCGCAAAGCGTTCCATAATAAATGGGCAATGATGGAAAAAGCCCTTCACCGAGTTGTCATCAGGCGGAACGATTTCAAGCTGGGAGTATCTAGATCAGGGGTGGGCAACTATTTTTTCCAAGGGGCCACATGAGAGCAAAAAAAATTATGCAGGGCTGCACCTAAAGGCGGAACTACATGCTAATCTACATAATTTATTTATTTCACTTACTATATTTACCATATATTACACATCATTAATATTAACATATTAATATATCAAGAAATGTTCATATATTATTAGTATTATTATCATAATTATTATATTATAGTACAGGGGTGGGCAATAATATCCATGAAGCAATTAAATTTATATTATATCTCCCACAACAAAATTATATCAATGAAGCAATCAATTTAATATTATATCTCCCAGAACACAATTATATCAACGAAGCAATCAATTTAATATTATATCTCCCAGAACATACTGTACCTCTTCTTTCCTCCTTTGGAAGAGGAGGTCCGGGCAGCGCGCCTTCCCTGGCGAAGCCAGGTAGCTGGTGGCAGCGCTGCTTACCGGGTGAAAAAGGGAGGCCCGGGCAGGTAGAAAGCCATGCGTGGCTTTGTTTACGGCAAAAGCAAGCAAGGGAGGCGAACGCGGGGTCCCCTTCCTTTCACGCATGCTTGAAAACAAACTCCGGAGGACGCCCCGCCCCCTGCGCGTCTCCCGCGATGACGTCGCAGCCAGCATCGCCGAACACGCTCAGGGGGCGGTGCTTCCTCTGCAGTTTGTTTGGCAACGTGAACGAGAGGAAGGGGACCCCGCATTCGCCTCCTATGCTTGTTTTTCGCCAGATACAAAGCAAAAAGCATAAAGCAAGCATAGGAGGCGAACGCGGGGTCCCCTTCCTCTCGTTCACGTTGCCAAACAAACTGCGGAGGAAGCACCGCCCCCTGAGCGTGTTCGGCGATGCTGGCTGCGACGTCATCGCGGGAGACGCTCAGGGGCGGGGCGTCCTCCGGAGTTTGTTTTCAAGCGTGCGTGAGAGGAAGGGGACCCCGCGTTCGCCTCCCTTGCTTGCTTTTGCCGTAAACAAAGCCACGCATGGCTTTCTACCTGCCCGGGCCTCCCTTTTTCGCCCGGTAAGCAGCGCTGCCACCGGCTCCCTCTCTCCCCCGGTAAGCAGCGCTGCCCAAGGCCCCTCGGGCCGGATGGGAGCGCCCAAGGGGCCGCATCCGGCCCCCGGGCTGCCAAATGCCCATCCCTGATCTAGAAGGTTCTGGTCCTCTGACCGTAGTGATCTCGGGGGATTATATGTAATCAGGCGATCTCTTAAGTATGCTTGTAATGGAAAAGAAATTTCCAAAGAATTTAAAACAAATAATGGATAAAAAGTTAAGGGAAAAAATTTAGATAATATGGGGGATTGGATAAAAGTAGGAACGAAGAAGGAAATGATTATGGAAGAATTTAGAGAAGTAAAACTGACATGGTTCCATTGTATACAATTAGAACAATGGTTTAAAAATTGGCTAAAAAACAATAAAAAGGAAGTAAGGTCAACCAATTTGAACAAATAATACAAAATGGGAGGGATGTAGAAGAGCACGAAAACTGGAAAGGAATAACTAGTAAAGTATATAAGATAATAATTGAAATAAAGGAAGGAAAAACAAAAAATAACACCCTTAAGGAGGTCTGGGAAGAAGACTTAGGGATAAAAATAAAGGAAACAGAGTGGCAACAATTGTGGAGACAAAGACATCTTGAAAATTTATCAATAAGGATTAAAGAAAATTATTATAAATTAATATGGAAATGGTACCTTACACCAGCAAGAATGGCAAATATAAATAAAAACTGTTGGAGAGGATGCCAAGAAACAGGAACATACATACATCTGTGGTGGCAATGTAAATATGTAAGCAAATTTTGGGCGAAAGTATTTAAAGAAATAGAAGATATAATGAATATTAAAATAGAAAGAAGTCCTAGTATAGCTTTATTATCATTATATAATAGTATACAATTGGAAAAAAAAGATAAAGATGTGATAACAAACCTATTAACAGTAGCAGGACTGCTTATAGCAAGGAATTGGAAAAAAGAAATAAATATACAAATAGAGGAATGGTACAAGGAAGTCTGGAAACTGGCCATAAATGACAAGTTAACATGTATATTAAAAGTAAAAAGAGGTATATGGAAACAAAGTGATTTTTATGAGGTATGGAGAAAATTTATTGAAAAAGGATTAGAAAAGGAAGAAGGAAGGTTACCTCCACAAGAAGAAATGAAATTTTGGACGAATGATATGTAAAAGCAATGGCTTGGGGAGGGGGGGGAGCACAGCGGTGAGGGATGCAAAAATGTATAAGAAAAACATAATGGCAGATGCTAAAGATTGAAGTATTGTACCTAGAAATGAATAACATGAATCTGCTGTAAATAGACATTGTATAATATTGTGTTGATAATGATAAAACAATAAAAATATTTTTTTAAAAAAAGTATGCTGGCCTCAGATCAGGCCCGGATCATGGCCTTTTGGCGCCCTAGGCTAAAGGCTCTGATCCCGCCCCCGGCTCCACCCCCGGCTCTACCCCTGCCCCAGCTCCGCCCCTGCCCCGGCTCCGCCCCCGCCCCGGCTCAGCCCCCGCCTCCTCGTCAGCACGGCCAAAATGGCCCTTTTCAGGCCACCATGACGGCTTTAGGAGGGAGGGAGGAGCCGTGGGGAGTCTCCCCGCGGCTCCTCCCTCCCTCCTAAAGTCACCATGCCGGCCTGAAAAGGGTCTTTTCGGCCACGCTGGCGAGGAGGCGGGGGTGGAGCCGGGGGTGGGGCAGAGCAGGGGGCAGAGCCTTTGGAGCCAAGCAAAGGGGGCAGCGGCCGTGGATGGCGCTTCCGCCGCCGCACGCATGTGCACTTAAAAAAGTTGGTTTTTTGAATTTTTTTTAAAAAAAATTGTTGTGGGGGTCTGGACCTGCTGCCCCCCCATGACGGCCACCCTAGGCCATGGCCTAGGGTGGCCTTATGGGTAATCCGGGCCTGCCTCAGCTCATACAAGGCATTGAAAACAAATATTTTGGCTTCCCGGATAAAAAACAGATTTCAGTCCTCCCGATTTTAGGAGGCTCCCGAAAAATGGGTTGGTGCCCCCATCACCATCCAGGGGACTAAACCGGATCAAGGTTTACCCAGGTTGCACAAGCTTAATAGCAACACCAATTCCCCTCTCATGGATTAACAGCAGTGGAGGGAGAACTTTTGGATGAGTTACAAATGACCTGAGAATAGTTCCTTGAACCCAAACCAAATTATATGTGTGCGCGCGTGTATGTATGTATGAATCACACCTATGTGCATAAGCTACTGACAGCAATCTGCCTCTTATGTTTAGTTTGTCCCTCAGTTACATTTACTTGTCAACAGTACAATTTTTCTCTCTGGTAATTTTGTGCAACTCTGCGACTGAGTGCTCATTTCCAGTTGCTTCTGGTGAACCCAGTCTTTTCAATCATTCAGCGGATACACTGTACATTTCCATAATCAGACAGAAGGCAAGCTCTTTCAGAACATAAAATTCTCTTCAGCGATGAAAAAGAACACTGAACAGGTGCTGTTGTGTTTGGAAGTCGGCACAGATGCATCCTTACTTCGAACATTGTAGGAAACAGAAGAGTAAGGTCAGGTTGAAATATGAATTTCCCACATCAAGAAGATGATGCATGTGTTTCTCTGGGTAGCATACATTCTGTTCCTGAATTAAAGCTGCATTTTACAAATTTTGAAACAAGAGGTTTATAGTTATTAATGTGAAAATCTTTTTAAAATCTTTAATATATATGCCAAACATAGTAGTAGCTGTATTGCATGAAGCGGCAGCATGTGCAAAACAGTACCCTAGTGCAGTGTTTCCCAACCTTTTTTGAGCCACGGCACACTTTTAACATTAAAAAATCCGGGGCACACCACCAACCAAAATGACACAAAATGACACTCTAACACAGTAAAGAACGGCTGGGGTTGGTGGCCTGCTGGGAGCAGCTGCTGGGAGTGCGAAGCCGGGAGGGGCGGAGCCAGGCTGTGCCATGCCCCGCCCCTTCCCCCTGGCTTCACCTCTCCCAGTAGCTGCTCCAGCCTTGAGGGGGCAGTGCCAAGCCAGCTGTACCAGAGCCAGCACAATGCTGGCCACTGTCCCCTCAAGGCTGAGCAGCTGCTGGGAGTGCGAGCGGGGGGGGGGCAGAGCCAGGCCGCGCCATGCCCTACCCCTCCCCCTGGCTTCAGCTCTCCTACAGACCGTGCCATGCCCCGCCCCCTCCCCCAGCTTCAGCTCTCCTACAGAGGAGGAGCATGAGTGGTGGATGGGCTTCAGTGGGCAGGGCTCCTCCCCCACGCGGCTTCAGCGAGCGAGGGGCAAGAGTCATGATTGGAGGCTGGCTGGGGAAACGGCCGAAGAAGGCGGCACCCCTGTCCCTTCTTCTTTTTCTTCGCCACTGCCTGGCCCTTCCTCCTCCCCCAAGCAGCAGGAGTTCAGCAGGAGGAGGGAGGAAGGGGGGCAGAGAGCTTTTCTTGTGGCACAGCAAGAGGTCCGTCAGGGCACACTAGTGTGCCACGGCACACTGATTGAGAAAGACTGCCCTAGTGTGCAGGCATGTTTTCCTACAGATACCGTATCAGCTTTTGAGAGCCATTATCATGCTTATTAGAAACTAGCTGAGGACCCGGCGGTGCCCAGGTTATTTAAAGAAGGCATTGTGTGCCAAGGTTGGTTCCTATTAGATGTTTATGTGGCTTGCAGTGGTCTCCAGAACTTAGTGAAGGTACTGCGAGTCCCGGGGGCCTAGTCAGGAAAATCAAGTTAAGGAAGCCTAACAATATTCCATGAGCTGAGGCCTAGTCAGGAAAATTAAGTTAAGGAAGCCTTTCTGTCAATTTTGGGGCTGGTTTGTGTTTTATAGGGGCTTTAGTGTTGTTTGGGAAGTGAATGACGTGAAGGTACTGCAAATCCCATCATTCGTGGCCCCTCCTGCACTAAACCACACCAGGTAGTGAAGTGGGCCTTTGGTCGCCTGTTTGCCAAGTTTGGTCCTGATCTGTCAGTGCTGTGGGCCTCAGTGGCTGACTGCCTGAGGCCTTTCCCTTTTCCTCTGAGTCACTTTGGAATGTTTGAATGTGCTTGGCCATTTGGAGGCAGTTATGCAAATTCCATTTCAGTGGCAACCAATCCCCTCTGTCTGGGGCCGTAGAATGTTGGATTTCTGAGGCTGGCCAGTTAGAGCCCGTTATGCAAATAATCCCACAATGGCAGCCAATTGAAACGCTGCCACATATTCCTCCCGTCGCTCGCTCAGTCGCTCGGCCGCACCACCGCAATCACTGACTTTTATATGTAATAGATCAGCCTGTTGGACACGGCCCCCAGCCTATGCCCCGCTATGCCACCATTTTTAATTTTTTTAAAAAAAATCTATTTTAAAAAAAAAAATGGCAGCAGGGGGGGAGGCGGGCAGGGAGGAGGAAGAGAGCTAGCTCCTCCTCCTGCTGCACCCCCTCCGTCCCTCTCTCCGCGCCGCCGCTGCGAGAGCGCAGCGGGCGGAGGCGGGAGGGGAGGAGGAGGAGGGGCAGGGAGAAGGAAGGGAGCCAGCTCCCTCCTCCTCCTTGCCTTGCCCCTCCATCCCTCTCTCCGCCCCGCCGCTGCGATCCGGTTCGCAGCGGGAGGCGGGGGAGGAGGAGGAATCCTCCTTCCTCCTCCTCTTCCCCTTCCCGGCGCCGCTGGTGTCCCGATCACCGTGGCGCTGGGGGGAGGAGGAATCCTCCCTCCTCCTTCTCCTTCCCCAGAGCCGCGGCGATTGGGACACCGGCGGCGTCGGGAAGGGCGGGAGGGAGCGAGGGGGCAGGCCTTCCAGGGAGGCCTGCGGGAGAGTTTTTGCCCGGCTCTCGCGTCCCTCTGACCAGAGGGACACGAGAGCCGGGCGAACAGCCGCCCGCAAGCCTGGATGCCTCGCGGGGGGAGCGAGCACCGGGCGCTTGCTTCCCCCGCGAGCCATCCAGACCTGCGGGCGAGGGGGCGGAGCCGCGGAAGCTTCCTCGCGGCTTCGCCCTCTCCCCCAAAGTGTCACAACAGCTGTTGTGATGCTTTGGGCGAGGGGCCGTAGCTGCGGAAGGCTCCACGCGGCTCTGGCCCCTCTCCCAAAGCGTCACAATAGCCTTGGAAGCGGGCGAAATCGCCCGCTTCCAAGGCTATTGTGACGCTTTGGGAGAGGGGGTGGCCGTGTGGGCGGGGCGTGGCCGGGGGCGTGGCCACTCGGCCCCCAGGTGATCGGCCCCCAGAAAGTCCGGCCCTTGGGTCGGCAAAAGTTGGACAGCACTGTAATAGATGATGGAATTTGCAGTGCAACCAAACTTAGGATCTCTACTCTACATTTGCATAGTAGGCTAGATGAATGAAATGCCCAGTTTAAACTTAACTCCTAGAATGCCTAGATTTCCCATATGCCCAGGTACGTCAGTTCATTTATTTATTTATTTATTTCAATTTATACCCGCCATTCCCCAAGGGCTCAGGGCGGTTCACACTCGAAAGACATACAAAACACTTTAAAGGTTTAAAACAAATTCGAGAAATTCAGCAACAAAAACAAGGTACAAAATACACATACAATTTAAGCTACATTATCTTCCTCAGTCTGTACCGAAAGCCTGCCTGAAGAGAAAGGTCTTGCAAGCCCTCTGGAAAGAGAGCAAGTCACAGATGGCTCTAACTTCTTCAGGCAACCCATTCCAGAGATTCGGTGCCACAACTGAAAAGGCCCTGTGTCTGGTGGATGACAGTTTGTTAGGGACTTCTAAAAGGTTTTGGTCTTGCAGGCTCTCTTCAGAAGTATCATAAGCATCAGGCCACCCACCATCCTCTGACTCTCCTGGGTCAGTTGATACCTGGTCCGGGACCCCCGGGGGCTCCCCAAGCCCACCAGGCTGGAACCCCACACCTAGTGTGTTTAGACTGTACTGGGTACTTGCCACCCTTATTTCTGATAGAGGCTGCATTTTACACACTCCATTTAGTCCCACATAGGGTTATGAAAATCTCCTGGGCACGTTTTACTTGCACGGTGCTGAATAGGCATGGTTTCGAACCCAAAAATGGCGATTCTAAAATCAAATTGGGGGGTTTGATTAGTAAAAGAAAGACTTACAAAAAAATTTCCAAAAATTTCTAAAATGTAACAATTACTAACGAAATCGTTAGTAGTTCATATGCCAGCGCATGCGCATTCAGATGGTTTTGGCCTACAACTCCCAGAAATCCTAACAGCTGGTAAATTGGCTGGGATTTCTGGGAGTTGTAGGCCAAAACTTGAATAAATCACACTGAATTCTAGATGGGACTCTCCAAATAGGAAGGAGGGAGGGAGGGAGGGGGGTATTCTATTCTTGGAAGCAGCAAAAGAAAAGGAGGAGGAGCCCCTCACTCCTCGCTGGGGCTAATAGAGAAGAGCCCGTTTGCACCGCATGAGGCAGGGACCAGTCAGAATACTTCGCTTTGAATTTTACCTCTTGTTATTGTTATTACTGCTGTATTATTGCATGTGCATGGAATGTAGGTATGACCAGTTGGATTACTTATAATATTAGGCACTTACAGTAGCATTCATTCTATTATACATTAGGTTGGTTTCTCACCCCAATACTCTTTGATGCTTTAGATCCTGGCAGGCAGGAGAGGCAGGGAAGCCTGGAAAAATGTAAACAGAGGTTTACTCAGAAGTAAATCCACAAAGGAGGGCCCTTCATCCAAAGTGCCCTCCTTTGCAGTTTTTACTTGAGTAAACCTCTCTGTTTACATTTTTTCCAGGCTTCCCTGCCAAAAGAAGGAGGGAGTTTAGGGCTTGCCTTGCCATAATACTTATTGGCAAGGGAGGCGGGAGGGTGGTGAGAGAGAAGGAGGGTGCCCCCCCTTATGCCCCCCCCCATGCGACCTAATAACGACACTTAAGAAAATCCTGGCCCCCGATGTTCTATAAAGAAAGTCCACTTCCTGGTTGGCGTTCCAGGTGCGGAAATACTCAAAAGTAGCATTTCTTACGAATTTCTTACAAATCATTTCATTTTCATAATTTTTTTCTCATGCCTAGTGCTGAATGCCCCAACACTTCTTCTCTTTTTTTGCCATTTTTCACAAAATGAGTATGTGAGAGCTGTCTGTTTGGTTTTCTGCAAGGTTGGCACAGAATAGGTATTAAGCCTGCCTATTCATTTTGATAGTGACTGCTAACCTTTAAGGAATGCTCTAATTGCATACGCAGGGCAAGTAATTAAGGGGTGCCTCCTGCATTCTCTCGGGTTATTGACTTCATGTTGCCCTAGAGTTGAAAAGCTCAGAGGTATGAGTTCAGTGTCATGCATTTTTAACTAGCACATTGGCTGAGTAGCCAGCCCTCATAGCTTTGGGCTAACATAATTACCACACATTATGGGTGGGTTCAGCCACTTTGACATGTGCAATTGCTCCTTCATTTTGCTATTTCAGTGGTGGTTCGAAAAAGCAATAATTTATTTCATTCTTTTATTCATGCATATATTTATTTCGCTGTCCTTCTAGTTTAGTGGTATTGCTGTCAGCTATTCATATATTTATTTTTATTTATTTTGAGATTTATTAATTGCCCATCCCAGATGGCTCTGGGCGATTTAAATTAGAACACACAACTAAATACCTAAAACATCTAAACAATTTAAACAATCTTAAGCAGTTTCTCAGCCGAATGCCCTCTCAAATAGCCACAATTTACAAGCCATGCAAAAATCTTTTAAATCATGGGTAGCTCTGATGTAGGGACAGAGTGATGGAGCGATCACTGAAAAAGCTCTAAGCCAGGTTGATGACAGATGGGCTTCCTTAGGGCCAGAGATCTGTAATAAATTCTGATGGTCTGAGCACGGTGATCTCCAGGGTTGACAAGTAGAAAGGCGTTCCTGTAGGTACGCTGTGGTAAATTGGCTGGGATTTCTGGGAGTTGTAGGCCAAACTTGAATAAATCACACTGAATTCTAGATGGGACTCTCCAAATAGGAAGGAGGAGGGAGGGGGTATTCTAGTCTTGGAAGCAGCAAAAAAAGGAGGAGGAGCCCCCGCTCGCTCCTCGCTGCCTCTCTCTCACCCCGATCCCGAGGGAGCGAGGGCCCAAGTTTGCCCAGGCTGGTCATAGACCTACATTCCATGCACATGCAATAATACAGCAGTAATAACAATGGGTATAAGAAGCGGTAAAATTCAAACCAAAAGTATTCTGACTGGTCCCTGACTCATGCGGTGCAAACGGGCTCTTCTCTTATTAGCCCGGAAATTAGCCCGGAAAAGCCAGCGTTTTCTGCTTGGGTGCACACACATACATATTCTTTGGGGGATTTGCTGCAGAATCTTCTCTATGAGCCCTGGATTCTGCAGCAAATCCCCCCTCCCATGAATATGTATGTGTGTGCTCCCAGGCAGCAAACGCTGGCCGGGCTAATTTCCCGGGCTAATAAGAGAAGAGCCCGTTTGCACCGCATGAGGAGGGACCAGTCAGAATAATACTTGAATTTTTACCTCTTGTTATTGTTATTACTGCTGTATTATTGCATGTGCATGGAATGTAGGTATGACCAGTTGGATTACTTATAATATTAGGCACTTACAGTAGCATTCATTCTATTATTCAGGGGGCCATTCTTTCCCCTCTGTTATTTAACATCTACATGCAGCCGCTTGCACAGCTGGTGCGGAGTTATGGGCTGGAGTGTCACCAGTACGCTGACGACACCCAGCTCATTCTGAGGATGGAGGGCAGGCCGGGTTCTGTCCCCGATAATTTCCAACACCGCCTCGAAGCCGTTACTGGATGGCTGCGAGCCAGTAGGTTGAGGGTGAATCCGGCGAAGACGGAGATCTTGTGGCTGGGTCGCCCGGGTGATGTTAATGTCCAGCTTCCGAGCCTGGACGGTGCGGTGTTATGCCCATCGCCTTCCGTAAAGAGCCTGGGGGTCCATTTGGACTCCCAGCTGACCATGGAGGCCCAGGTCTCTGCGGTCAGCAAGATCGCTTTTTCATCTGCGACAGGCAAGGAGGCTGGCCCTATATCTCCCGGAACGATCTGGCCACGGTGATCCAAGCCACAGTCATCTCAAGGCTGGATTACTGCAACGCGCTCTACGTTGGCCTTCCTCTGTCGGTGACCCGGAAGCTCAGGCTAGTGCAGAACACTGCCGCCCGGCTCCTGTCTGGCACGTCAGCTGGCGCCCACATAACACCTGTTTTGCAGGATCTGCACTGGCTGCCAATTGAGCACCGGATCACCTTCAAAGTGTTGGTCCTCACCTTTAAGGCCTTACACGACCTGGGGCCAGCGTATTTGAGGGACCGTCTCACCCCATATTGCCCTCCGAGATCACTTCGGTCTGAGGACTCCAATCTCCTGGAGATACCTTCAGCTAAACTCGCAAGGCTGACTGCTACCCGCCGGAGGGCGTTCTCTGTCATAGCACCTACGCTGTGGAACGCCCTCCCGGCCAGAACTCGGGCTATGAAGGACTTGCTCCCATTTAGACGGGCCTGTAAAACATACCTGTTTAAGCAGGCCTTTGGTGAGTAAGCCCTGCCCATGCCCCGCCATCTATTCGTTCTTCTGTGGATGATGTGCTGTTCATTGTTTTAACTGTGTTATTAATTACTGTACTGCTGTTGTTTTTAATTGTTTTTAACTGCTTATTGCCTGTATTTTACTGTGCCCTTCGGCTCCTGTAAGCCGCCGCGAGCCTCAGGGAGTCGGCGGCATAGAAGCCCGAATAATAAAATAAATAAAATAAATAAATTATACATTAGGTTGGTTTCTCACCCCAATACTCTTTGATGCTTTAGATCCTGGCAGGCAGGAGAGGCAGGGAAGCCTGGAAAAAATGTAAACAGAGAGGTTTACTCAGTAAATCCACAAAGGAGGGCACTTCATCCAAAGTGCCCTCCTTTGCAGATTTACTTCTGAGTAAACCTCTCTGTTTACAGTTTTTCCAGGCTTCCAGCCGAAAGAAGGAGCGAGTTTAGGGCTTGCCTTGCCATAATACTTATTGGCAAGGGAGGCGGAAGGGTGGTGAGATAGAAGGAGGGTGCCCCCCCCTTACGACCTAATAATGACACTTAAGAAAATCCTGGCCCCCGAAGTTCGAAAAAGAAAGTCCACTTCCTGGTTGGCGTTCCAGGTGCAGAAATACTCGAAAGTAGCATTTCTTATGAATTTCTTACCAAAAAAATCATTTTCATAACTTTTTTCTCATGCCTAGTTAATACCATCACCTTGTGAGTTATACGGAACTCAACCGGAAGCCAGTGCAGTCGGTATAGAGCAGGTGTTATATCGTTCCTCACGGGGGTTCCCGTGATGAGTCTGGCCGCCGCATTCTGCACCAGTTGAAGTCTCCGGATCACCAACAAAGGAAGGCCAACATAAAGGGCATTACAATAGTCAAGTCTTGAAGTTACTGTGGCATGAACCATTGTGCAGTGAAAATAGAGCACAGGTTGCAACAACGCACAAGTACTACACAAAAAGGCATATTTCAGTATAAAAATACAAATATATTGAATATATAGAACAGAACTAGAGTAGACAATCTAATATAAGGAACCTAAAGATCATACTATACCCATTTCTGGATACCGGAAAGAGGCGAAGTGGTATTTAGAAGATGCAATGTCCAAATAGCAGATTCTCCGGATTATATACCCATAAATCCACAAAAAGATATATATAGAAGGGTCCATATATTGTCCAAAAGAAATGTCTCTAGTCCGTAAATAGGCAAAATATTCCAAAGGTATAAGGACCAAGAAGGAGACTGGTATTAACTCCAAAATGAGGAAATTAGCCTGAGGCCGACGGGATGGCGATGCCAAAGATGTTTGGGCCGCTAGTCATCCGTTTCGCTCCTGGACAGAGCTTTATCAGGGCCTCCATGATGATACTGTCGTCCTTATCGTTATGAGAATAGTCAGGAGCCTAACCACGCCAAAGCGAGGTGACCATAAACCTTTACCTCGAGACCATAAAGACAGAGAGGACTTAGAGAGCCATCCGTCTGAAGCTTCCAGGACCCAAGCAACTAAGAGACTGTAAAGTATTTTTCTTTATCCTTTTGGGGAACAAAGTAAAGTATTCTAAGTAGCTCACGTGCTGAAAAAGTGTGGGCACCCCTGGACTAGACAATGCTGCTGGATGAGATTTGTAACAGGACAACACCGGTGATCATATGTTTTGATTGGTTATATATGTTTTTATAATGTTGGGTAGTATGCTTTTAACTGTATTTTTATGAATGTATGGCAGCAAATTTGCTAATTCTGTGAGCCGCCTTGAGTCGCCATAAGACCGAGAAAGGCGGTGCTACAAATGCAGTAAATAAATAAATTATTAAATCCAGTTCAAAGAAGTTAATTTGCATTATGCAACTGGATCATATCGCAGAGTAGATCCAGCGTGAGACTGAACTATAAAAGACCCATAGCTGCTGGGTTTTTTAAACAAAATTTTAAGCAACTATCCAAGGTACTCTAGGTTTCGCATCTTTGATTGTTCTTTTCAAATTCAGACTAAAATCTGGAGCAGATTCATCACCCTGTTGACATCAGGCCCGGATCATAGCCTTTTGGCGCCCTAGGCCAAAAACTCTGCCCCTGCCCCCGGCTCCGCCCCCGGCTCCGCCCCCGCCTCTTCCTCCTCGCCGGCATGACGCTTTAGGAGGGAGGGAGGAGCCAAGCGGAGGCTCCCCTTGGCTCCTCCCTCCCTCCTAAAGCATCATGCCGGTTGGCCTCAGAAGCGGCCGAAATCGCCGCTTCTGAGGCCGACGTGACGCTTTAGGAGGGAGGAGCCAAATGGAGGCTCCCCTTGCCTCCTTCCTCCCCCCTAAAGCGTCACGCCGGCCTCAGGAGCGGCGATTTCAGCCACTTCTGAGGCCGCCGTGACGCTTTAAGAGGGAGGGGCAGGAGCCAAACGGAGGCTCCCCTTGCCTCCTCCCTCCTAAAGCGTCATGCTGGTTGGCCTCAGAAGCGGCTGAAATCGCCGCTTCTGAGGCTGACGTGACTTTTAGGAGGAGGAGGAGCCAAGGGGAGCAGAGCAAAGGGGGCGGCGGCTGTGAAAGGTGCTTGCGCCACCGTGCGCATGCACACTTTTTCCCCAATTTTTTTCAATTTGTTTTAAAAATTTGGGGGGGGGGTCCCGATCTGCTGCCCCCCCCCCCCAATAATGCCACCCTAGGCCATGGCCTAGGGTGGCCTTATGGGTAATCTGGGCCTGGTTGACATGGAGACCCACCAACTTGGGCTGTTGTCTTGACATGCTGCAAAGCCACAACGACATCCATAATCATAGCTATGCTTCGCCAGGAAATACCTCTGCTACAAATAACCATTAACAGTGAGGTATTGGATTTTAGCTTTAAAACTTCAGAAGAATAATCTCTGAGTTGTCTGTGAACATGAATCTATGCTACTATTATCACTACATATTGCACCGACTAAGAAAAGGGCCAGTATTTCCATGTAAAGTTAATTCAATTGGCTTTTCATTCAGTTATCTGAAGGAAAAAGTCAAGAAGATTAATGGAAACAATTAAAAGAGCCTAAGTGGTTTAGGAGGGGGGACGTTCTACTAAATTTTACTCTCCTTTTAGCATTAAAAAAAAACCAAATTTGATTCAAGGTAGCAAGGAAAAACAAGGGAAGTGAATCCTATAACAGTTTCCTTTAATCACAAATCATGCAATTTTGAGAAATTTTGCGTCACGTCATTTCTTCTTTGTTGTCATGATCTGAGCTAAATCTGTGCAGGCGCTACATGCATTTAATCCAGTTATTTCCTGACTGAGAGAAATGAAAGGCAAAAGTTATAATATAGACTGAAACATCATTAATTTACCTTGTGTGATCATGTTATTCGGGTAATCTTGTTATTTACTTCGCTTCACTGAGTGAGAATTCTCAAAATAAATATAAAATAGAATAGTATGGAAACTATTAAGGAGGGATGGTGCCCTTTTCCCGGGCACCTCTCTATCCTCCTTGCCCCACCCTCCTCCCTTGAATGTAGGAAGGAGGGCATGGAAAGGAGGAGAAAGAGATGCCCGGGAAAAGGGCAGAATCCCTCTTGCCTGTGCCGGGTTCGCGTGGTCTGTCTTCCTGTTTTTCTCTAGGTCTGTGTGTGTCTCGGGAGAGTGCGAGACACATGCAGATCAAGAGAGAGAGGGGGAGAGAGACCGCACGGCCCGGGACAGGAAACAGCTGGGAGGCTGTGGTGGAGGCCGAGGAGGTAGCAGAGGTGGTGCCGCCGTCGAGGTGGTGAAGGTCTCCATGCCGCTTCCGGGAGCGGCATGGAAGTGGTGAAGTAGGTCGAGGAGGCGCCGGAAGAGGCGGGCACGGCGCCGGCGCTGCCGTAGCGATGATCCCCCGTTTGTTACCGCGGCGGCATGGAGAAGGAGGACGATGTGGTGAGCGTGGGCTGAGGGAGGGGCTGGGTTTGGGGTGGGGTGGGATGTGGAGTGCGCTGCCAGCATTGGAAAGCAGTGCTTTTCCCCTCCCCTCCCCTCCCCCCTCGCGTTGGAAGGAGACCATTGTAATTCTCCATTCGCTGCTATTTCCAATGGGCGGTTTTTGGGGGCCGTGTTTCGGGGGGTAGCCTGGTATGTAGGCCGACGTTTTTTGTGCCCTAGACATACCCCGTGGTATGCTTGAATGTGTTTGGGGTGTTTGGTGGTTATGGGGGTTATAGTTTTGCTGTCTATATACCGAGTTCCACGACCATTCTATTTTTATATATATAGATGGCATACAAAACAAGCAAAAAAATAAATATAAGTCTCGCCATATTCCTAACATACATATACCCGATTGTTTCCAGCTATGCCTTGAAGCCGTGACTGGTTGGCTGCGTGCTAGCCGGCTGAAGGTGAATCCGTCGAAGATGGAGATCTTGTGGCCTGGTCGCCCTGGGCTGGATGAGTGCCGGTTGCCTACCCTGGATGGCGAACAACTTAGCCCGTCATCTCTTGTTAAGAGCTTAGGTGCCAAACTGGACCCCTTGCTATCCATGGAGGCCCAGGTCTCCATGGCTAGCAAGACGTCGTTTTTCCACCTACGACAGGCTAGGCGACTGGCGCCCTACCTGTCCAGGGACGACCTGGCCACGGTGATCCAGGCGACGGTCATCTCGAGGCTGGACTACTGTAACGCCCTCTACGTTGGCCTTCCCTTGTCGACAATCCGGAAACTCAAGCTGGTGCAGAATGCCGCTGCTCGCTTGCTGGTGGGTGCACCAGTAAGGGAGCACATCACTCCCATCCTTCGGCAACTGCACTGGCTGCCTATTGAGTACCGGATTGCCTTCAAGGTGCTGGTTTTAACCTTTAAGGCCTTGTACGGTCTAGGGCCTGCGTACCTAAGGGACCGCCTTACCCCGTATATTCCCCCGAGATCACTGCGCTCAGAGGAGCAGAATTTATTAGTTGTTCCATCACCCCGCTCCTGCCATTTATCCAGTACAAGACAGCGGGCCTTCTCAGGTGTGGCCCCTACGACCTGGAATCTACTGCCCAGCCATGTCTGGGCGATTCGGGAACTTGGTCCTTTCCGAAGGGCCTGTAAGACTGCCCTCTTCAGGCTAGGATTTGGCCAGCCAGAATTGTAGTTGGCATGTCATCACCTGAGCTAGGAACCAATAGCTAAAGGCTTTCTGTCTGTGTATTGAATTCTTACTGAATTTTATTGTATGTTTTATTGTATGTTTTATTGTATTTTATTGTTGTTGTGATCCGCCCCGAGCCTGCAGGGAGGAGCGGAATATAAAATCAAATAATAAATAAATAAATAAATTGTGTAATGCAGTGTTTCCCAACCTTTCTTGAGCCGCGGCACATTTTTTACATTTGCAAAATCCTCGGGCACACTACCAACCAAAATGACACAAAATGACACTCTAACACAGTAATACATATAGTTAGTATGTTTTTAAATGTATTCATACACTCAGTGTGAAACCTGGGCCTGTTTCGATGAACACAACATAGATATCCTGGCAGGAATGGGAGAAAGGCACAAACTTCCCACACAGAACTCCCATAACCAAGAGAAAATGCTATAGGAGTTTGGTGGGCATTGACCTTGAGTTTTGGAGTTGTAGTTCACCGACATCCAGAGAGCACTGTGGACTCAAACGATGTTGGATCAGGACCAAACTTGGCATGAATACTCAATATGCCCAAATGTGAACAAAGATGGAGTTTGGGGAAAATAGACCTTGACATTTGGGAGTTGTAGTTTCTGGGATTTATAGTTAACACACAAACAAAGAGCATCCTGAACTCTTGCAACAATGGAATCGAACCAAACTTGGCATATTGAACTCTCATTACCAACAGAAAGTACTGAAAGGGTTTGCTTGAGAATTGACCTTGAGTTTGGAAGTTGTAGTTCACCTACACCCAGAGAGCACTGTGGGCATGTAGTAGGATCTGGAGCCCCCAAAACTCCCAGGCAATACCTTAAGCCAGGCTGCGTTACGTGCGAGCGCAGGGGTGGAGACGACGCGACAACTTGACTGCAATCCAGGAAATCAGTTTATTGATACAACAGCTGAGGGGTCTGTTCTAATAGCAAGACAGGTTGCAAGAACAGCACACACATACCTTCCAGTGAACAGATTTTATACAGCAATGGAGGCAATTCTAAGACCTGCCTCCTTCATCCTGTCTCACTGGCTAACATCTGTAAGCTGATCTGTCATCAACCAATCAGTCAAAGCATTGTATTACCTCTCTCCTACTGGCTGACAAACATTGCGCAGTTCTAATTCCCATTCAATCGTCTGTGCCACTCTGCATACACAGGCTGTCCTAGAAAGCGATACATTTTGCAGCGTTCTCATCAAGAGCTTGCCAAAATGGGAAATTCATTAGCTG
The DNA here is from genome assembly GCA_030556195.1 of Anolis apletophallus. Taxonomy (NCBI): domain Eukaryota; kingdom Metazoa; phylum Chordata; class Lepidosauria; order Squamata; family Anolidae; genus Anolis; species Anolis apletophallus. Next base: position 5,455,042 of record JARBWK010000007.1, read on the forward strand.
GCCTATGTGATGTTTCCTAAGCCAATCACTAACTTGTAAACAATCACACATGGCAATTCTTTTAAGCCAATCAAGGCTGCCGCTTTTCTAAGGCACATGGTGTTCTTTGAACTAATCATAGCTGGGCTTTTTCTAACCAATGGTAGCTGTATCTTTTTAGACCAATCACAGTGGCTAATTCTCGTACTGTAGCTGGCAAGCTGACTCCACTATTCTGAGCCTATGCTAAGTAGCACTTTCTCCTGGTGTTTCTTCTGCAAAATCAACAATTCTACTTTAGGCAGGAGGGGGAAGAAAGGGTATTGGAGGTTCCGATTTCCCACGGCACACCTGATGATCACTCACTGCACACGGCACACTGGTTGGGAAACACTGGTGTAATGTACACATGAGTGCACATCTTTGAATATGAAAGTACTTAGTTTTGATAACTCTTGATTCATACTTTGTACCTATTCCAGCACTGAGCTCACTGTTGTGGATATTTTTGATCATCCTCCACAACTGTACAGGTATTTCATGGAGAACTGACAGAGATGTATTGTACTGACTACCATAAGCTGCTTCATAAGTTTGTCCATGGAGCACTGACTTTTTAAAATCGCACTGGCAAGAGATGTGCACAAATAATTAATTCTATACGGTGGCAAAGGACATAAGAAATTGTGTTGCACTAAGTTAGATCATTTTTCTATTTATTTCTATTTATTTTTACACTTATACACTTGTGTTTTAGAGAGGCCACCTCTACAGTTGACTTGTGGTCTTTCCCTTTTAAGGGCATTAACTCTGGTTTCAATATGAAAAAACAAAATTGCTAGTATACAAACATGTATAGAGACAGTCCCCAAGTTATGAACAAGATAGGTTCTGTTGATTTGTTCTTAAGTTGAATTTGTATGTAAGTTGGAACAGGTACATTTTTAAAGTTTAACTCCATATATATATATATATATATATATATATATATATATATATATAGTGTCCGTGTTTGCGGGTGGTGGGTGGGTGGTGCGACCGAGCGAATATGTGCCAGTGTTTCAATTGGCTGCAACTGTGGGCTTATTTGCATAAATAGCTGTGACTGGCCAGCCTCCCAACATTCCAACACAGCACAGAGAGGAAAGGAAAGGACCTGAGGCAGGCATAAATGGCTGGAGTTGAAGTTAGCCAGTTGACAGTTTTTTCTATTGGAAATGGAATGTTCAGTACCTTCACCCAATACACTTCTAAGGTGACTCAGAGGGAAAGCAAAAGGCCTCAGGCAGTCAGCCACTGCGGCCCACAGCAATGACGGATCAGGACCAAACATGGCAAACAAGGGACCACTGGCCCACTTCACAACCTGGTGTGGTTTAGGGCAGGATGGACCACGAATGATGGGATTTGCAGTACCTTCACCTCATTCACTTCCCAAACAACACTGCAACCCCTATAAATCACAGACCGGGCCCAAAATTGACAACAAGGCTTCCTTAACTTGATTTTCCTGACTAAGCCTCAGCTCATGGGATTTTGTTAGGCTTCCTCAACTTGATTTTCTTGACTAGGCCCCCAACAATGACAGAACAAGACCAAACTTGGCACACAGACCCCCCAAGATGCGCCCTACATCCTGGTGCAGTTTGAGGAAGGATGGACCATGGATGATTCACTTCCTTAGAGCACTGTGGCCCACACCAATGACGAACTATGGCACACAATGCCTTCCTCAAATAGCCTGGGCACCGCCAAGTCCCCAAGCTAGTATATATATGTGTGTGCGTGTGTGTGTGTGTATGTATGACCAGAAGGAAAGGGTTATGGCATGGGTGTCCAATCTGTACAACAAATCAGTCTTCCGAATCACAGCTCCAATGTGGCCAAAGAGGTTATCTCACAAATTCCACAACAGCAAACTAGGGACGAGCTTGCAGCACAGCCTAGTTTGGAAGAAGTCAGCAACGCCATCAACCAACCCCCCCCCCCCCCAAACAAAGCCAGTGGACCTGGTGGGATCCCTGCTGAAATATTTAAAGAGGGATAACCTGAGCTCACACAACAACTCCATCAGCTCATTGAAAAAGTATGGATGACCAAGAAAATCCCAGCAGACTTCAAGGATGTCACCATCACCACGCTTTTCCAAAAAAGGGGGGGGGGGGAGAACAGATGGCAGAAACTATTGAGGTATCTCCCTTCTAACCTCCGCTGGAAAAATCCTCGCAAGAATCCTTGCAAACTTCATTCTACCATGTTTCCCCGAAAGTAAGACAGCGTCTTACTTTCTTTTGACCCCCAAAATCCCCACTACGGCTTACTTTCGGGGTACGTCTTATATTGGGCGACGGTACCCGAAAGTAAGACGAAAGCAAGACTTACTGCGGGCGGCATGGCGTGGCTTCCTGGCTGGGCGACGAGAGGGGCTCCCAGAGGGGCCAAAGGGCCCGAATCCCGGCGCCTTCCATCCTCCTTCCAGTGGCGGCTGCTTTCCCTCTCGCGGTTCCGCCTCCCTCCCTTCAGTGTGAGGGAGGAGGGCAGAGCCGCCGCCGGCGAGAGGGAAGAAAGCACCGGCAGAAGTCCCGCCCCACACGGCGACTCAGGCGTCTTTCCCGCCGCCGCCCGCCGCCGCCCGCGCTCCAAACATGAGCGGGGGCGGCGAAAAGCGCCTGAGTCGCCGGCGGGCGGGACTTCTGCCGCCGCCTTTCCTCTCGCCAGATCCGCCCCTCCCTTCACTGAAGGGAGATGGGGCGGAGCCGCCGCCAGCGAGAGGGAGAAGGCGCCGGCGGAAGTCCCGCCCGCACGGCGACTCAGGCGCTTTTCGCCGCCGCCCTGCTCGTGTTTGGAGCGCGGGCGAGTGGGGCGGCGGCGGGAAAGACGCCTGAGTCGCCGTGCGGGCGGGTCTTCCGCCGGCGCTTTCTTCCCTCTCGCGGCGGTGGCTCGCCCCTCCTCCCTTCACTGAAGGGAGGGGCGGAACCGGCGAGAGGGAAAGGCGCCGCTGGGAGGAAGAGGGAGGATGGAAGGCGCCGCTGGGAAGGAAGAGGAGGACGATTCTGGCCCCTTTTTGAGCCCCTCTGGGAGCCTCTCGTCGCCCAGCCAGGAAGCCACATCATGCCGCCCGCGGTACGTCTTACTTTCGGGGTACGGCTTATATAAGCCGATTCTCTGACACCCCCGATACGTCTTACAATCGGGGGTGTCATACTTTCGGGGAAACATGGTACCTCTCCCAGAATGGCTTCCAGCCCTCCAGAGGAACAGTGGACATGATCTTCACTGCAGTACAAGAAGACCTCCTCTCCATTGGCGTCCCATTGTCATGGGGGAAAGGCTTGCATACCCTAATGAAGTTGTGAGCTATGCTGGCAGTGACATAATAGTCACTGGTAGGGCCTCCCATGCCAGACAGGTCACAACCGAAGGGTCTGACAAAGAGCATCAACAAGCAGGATGGGCTCTCTAGCCTTTTGGCAACCATCCTAGGAGAAGGAAAACTCTAAATTCAAACCTGGGCAGATGGTGCTCGTCTAACCCTGTAAAGTCAACCATCTAAGACAGTGTTTCTCAACCTTTTTTGACCCGCGGCACACTTTTTACATTTGCAAAATCCTGGGTCACACCACCAACCAGAATGACACAAAATGACACTCTAACACAGTAATACATACAGTTAATATGTTTTTAAATGTATTTATACACTCAGTGTGAAACCTGGACCTGTTTCGATGAACACAACATAGATATCCTGGCAGGAATGGCAGAAAGACACAAACTTCCCACACAGAACTTCCATAACCAAGAGAAAATGCTATAAGAGTTTGGTGGGCATTGACCTTGGGTTTTGGAGTTGTAGTTCACCTATATCCAGAGAGCACTGTGGACTGAAACAATGTTGGATCAGGACCAAACTTGGCATGAATACTCAATATGCCCAAATATGAACGCAGATGGAGTTCAGGGGAAATAGACTTTGCCATTTGGGAGTTGTAGTTTCTGGGATTTATAGTTAACACACAATCAAAGAGCATTCTGAACCCCAAAAATGATAGAACTGGGCCAAACTTCCCACACAGAACCCCCAGGAGGCAAGAGAAGGTCTCTACTTGGGGAATGCATGGAGAGGGTGAGACCAAGTAGACAATGGGTGGGGAGGGGGGTGTTTGTAACTTTATGCCTTTATCGAGGTAGGTTTCTTCGGGTTTTTATACTTCAACACACTAGACTCTCCCCTCCCCCTTCCTGGAGGTTCCAATTTCCCACGGCACACCTGATGATCGCTCACGGCACACTAGTGTGCCCCGGCACACTGGTTGGGAAACACTGATCTAAGAGAAGGAAACTCTAATCAAACCTACTACCTGAGGACCTCGCTGGCACTGTCCAAGCTTGCTAGGCCCCGGCAGACGAACCTTTGGTTTAAAGGGTGAGGCCAGTTCTGTGCACGTTGTGCTCCATCAGAAAAATCCATTGCACAGACTCGAAGGACACATTCAACTTTTTAAAGTCATCAATGTGATCTCTGAAAGCAGCTACTCTACTCCGAACTAAAGAACACGAAACAGAATGTTGGCAGACTGGAAAAGAGATTCGAAGATGGGCTCAAAGCTAACCATGAAAACACTTGTGTAGACACCGAGAACTGGGAAGTTCTAGCCCTTGAGCACTCTGGCTGGAGGTCAGCTGTGACCAGCAGTGCTGTAGAATTTGAAGAGGCATGGATGGAGGGCGAAAGAGAGAAATGTGCCAAGAGGAATTCACATCAAGCCAACCCCGACCAGGACTGCCTTCCACCTGGAAAACAATGCTCTTACTGTGGGAGAACATGCAGGTCAAGAATAATTGAAAACCCATTAGAAAACATTAGTAATTGGATTAAAAAATGGAAATTTTCCGGGGGGGGGGGTGATGGGCCTAAAGATAAATAAAAATAAAACCAAGATATTAATAAAAAATATACCGCAAAGAGAGAAAGAGGAGATTGAAAGAACGACAGGGATAGAAATAGCAAACAAAGTAAAATATTTGGGTATAACATTGACCACAAATAATATAAACTTAGGGGGGAAAACCCACTATGAACCAATATGGAAAGGTATTAAGAAGAATCTTGATAAGTGGAAGCATCTGAATCTGTCACTTCTGGGCAGAATATCTTTGATAAAAATGAATATCCTCCCTAAGATTCTTTTCTTATTTCAAAACATACCCATTCTCACCAACGATAACCTCTTTAATAACTGGAGAAGGGGTCTAACAAAAGGGGGCTAAACATGATCGATGCCAAAACTAGAGGGGGACTGGGAGTACCAGACCTCCAAACATATCATGAGGCATGTGCCCTGGACTGGTCATGTGATTGGGCAAAACTAGGAAATGAAAATCGCCTAGCGATTGAGGGCCATGATCTTAGGGTAGGGTGGCATAGCTATATGTGCTATGGAAGAGTTAAAATAGAGAAAAACTTTAGAAGCCACCTGTCAGGGCCGTAGCCAGGATTTTGATTCGGGGGGCTGAGTTTGGTTCGGGGCTGAGACTGGGTGGAAGAGGGTCTACCCTAGCAAACCTTTTGTATTGTTATCCCAATAACCCCATTAATGTGGGATATAATGAGTATGGTGATCAGATCATGATATAAATCAGGGTTTCCCAACCTTTTTTGAGCCGCGGCACACTATTAACATTAAAAAAATCCGGGGGCACACCACCAACCAAAATGACACAAGATGACACTCTAACACAGTAAAGAACGACTGGGGGTTGGTGGCCTGCTGGGAGCAGCTGCTGGGAGTGCCAAAGCCGGGGAGGGGGCAGAGCCAGGCTGCACCATGCCCCACCCCCTCCCCCCAGCTTCACCTCTCCCAGCAGCTGCTCTAGCCTTGAGGGGGCAGTGCCAAGCCAGCGGTGCCAGAGCCAGCACAATGCTGGCTTGGCACTGTCCCCTCAAGGCTGGAGCAGCTGCTGGGAGTGCCGGGCCAGGGAGGGGCAGAGCCAGCGCCATGCCCCACCCCCTCCCCCAGCTTCAGCTCACCTACAGGCCGCGCCATGCCCCGCCCCTCCCCCCAGCTTCAGCTCTCCTACAGAGGAGGAGCATGAGCGGTTGACGGGCTTCAGTGGGCAGGGCTCCTCCTCCACACGGCTTCAGCGAGCGAGGGGCGAGAGTCATGGTGAGAGTCATGGCAGATTGGAGGCTGGCTGGGGAAACGGCCGAAGGAGGCAGCGCCCCGGTCCCTTCTTCTTTTTCTTCGCCACTGCCCGGCCCTTCCTCCTCCCCCAAGCAGCAGGAGTTCAGCAGGAGGGGGGAGGAAGGGGGCAGGGAGCTTTTCTCGGGGCACAGCAGGAGGTCAGTCACGGCACACTAGTGTGCCACGGCACACTGGTTGAGAAAGGCTGATATAAATAAACATAACAGTTTAAATAATGTACCAGTAAGGCCTTTTCACGGACCACCCTGAGAATTTCGGGGGGGGGTGAAGCCCCCTTAGCCCCCCCCTGGCTACATGCCTGCCACCTGTAAAGAATCGTTATTCGCACGCCAACTTTTACTCCGTGGCAGGGTAGGCTACCTCACCCACTGCCACGAGTTTGCGAAGATGTCCCACCTCTGACACCAAATTTGCGACGACACAGCTTTTAGCTGGCGTCACTATGCGAATATTCGTTCTTCAAACTGCGGCCACCATTTTATGAGAGAAAGACCAACTGGACCAATTTTGTGAGGAATGTCAGCTATTTGTGAGGGTTAATGAGGGTTCAAGTTGTGAGACAGGATAAAACTTTTAAACTGAGGCTTGACTTTTGAAATCAATGGCACAGAGAGAGGTTTTAAGATAAACTCACAATAAACAGTTAATTTTGGCACAAAAGCTTGGTTTGATACTTTGTATAACACTTCCGAAGAGGCACGACTTAAAAAGGTTACAAATGTTCTAGTTATGGCAAATACAAAGTTGCAATGCTTAACTATTGCTATTACTCAGCTATATCAGCTTCTCTCTATCTCAATATATAGGCACTCTGGCCTTTTAAAGACACTTTGTCTATTTTTAGCCCTCAGGCTTTCATAAAATCAGCTAAAACTGCTAACCCGCAAGCTCAGCTCACTAGAACTGTATTCTCACAGCCCTAAAACCGGCTCTAACCCTGCTCTCTCTAGAGCTGGTCAGTCCCAACTGTATTAGAGCTGGTCTGACAGTTCAACTGTCAAAATTCAAAACTTCCCCAGAATTCTATTCCTGGCTCTGTCAGAAGCTGTTGACTCCTCCCACTTCTGCCTCACAGCCACGTTGCTATGGCAAGCCCTCCTCTAACCCTCTCCCTGCAGAGATGTGCAGTTCTTAATATCAGTTCTCTCTCCTGTTGTTCACATTATCCTAACATTTCAACACATATTCAATCCTATAATAAAAAATAAACACTTCAGCACACCACCCGATAAGAAGATCAATTCACAGAAGACATGGCATTTAAATATAAGGAAATTTTATATGAGAAAAACCATGGCTTAAATATAAGGAAATTTTTATGGCTATCTCTCCACAAGAAGCCTTCTTCAGGAGACAGTGCGGGAAAGGAGAATGGCTAAAGTATAGGGATATTCTTAAAAAATGCAATAATGACTGGCACCTAAAAGAATTCCTGGAGCTAAGGGAACTTGATGGATCGATGAACTGGTTTCAATACCTACAAATTAGAGACATCTTCAATAAGGATAAAATTGCAGAATTTGAAACAAAACAAAAAAATTTGGGAAAAAATATTAGTGAAGCAATGCAAGAAGATAACTGCTATATACGGAAAACTACTCGAAGTAAAAACAGAACAAGAAGTAGTAAAAAAAATGCATGCTGAGGTGGGCACAACATTTCGACCACGAGGTTCCCTTGGCTCTTTGGGAAAGAATGTGGAGAGTACATTGGGGTTACACCTATGCATATGAATTAAAAGAGAACAACATCAAAATATTTCATAGGTGGTACCTCACACCACAAAAAATTGCCAAATATAACAAAAATTATAACCAAAAATGTTGGAAATGTAAATCAGAAGTTGGAAGTTTTTTTTCACTTGTGGTGGAAATGCAAAAATGTACATAGCTTCTGGGTCAAATTACATAGAATAATAGAAAATGTGTTAGATCTAAAGATCCAACTGAAACCAAAATACTTTTCTCCTGGGTCTGCTGGATTTTGATATAGAGAAAAATACTGAAAAGATCTTTATCTACTGTATCACAGCAGCGAGGTCGACATTGGCGAGGAAGTGGAAAGAAAGAGATATTCCGAACACAGATGCTTGGACAAGCAAACTGTTTGATATCATGAAAATGGACATTTTGACTCGAAACTTGGCTCAAAATACAAATCGGACAAAAACAGACTGGTCAAAGGTGCTGACATATCTAAAACAGAATAACAGCACTGAGTGGACTGAACTGGAATTGCATGATGCCTAATTGCTGATGCGCCGAATTTGGGCGTGTGGTAATAGTACACCGGTTGTAAATAAATATAAGGATAGAGATAAATATAGGTAACATCAGATAAGATGTTACATATGGCAAGCTCTGAAGGTTGGAAGTACTCATGTGATGTCTGTCTTAGGTGGTTGTTTTGTTTTGTATGTCTTAGAGCAGTGTTTCTCAACCAGTGTGCCGTGGCACACTAGTGTGCCGTGAGCGATCATCAGGTGTGCCGTGGGAAATTTGAACCTCCAATACCCTTTCTTCCCCCTCTTGCCGAACATAGAAAACAAACAACAACACAAAACAACATTGTTTGAGTCCACAGTGCTCTCTGGGTGTAGGTGAACTACAACTTCCAAACTCAAGGTCAATTCCCAAGCAAATCCTTTCAGTACTTTCTGTTGGTAATGAGAGTTCAATATGTCAAGTTTGGTTCAATACCATTGTTGCAGGAGTTTAGGATGCTCTTTGTGTATTAACTATAAATCCCAGAAACTGTAACTCCCAAATGTCAAGGTCTATTTTCCCCAAACTCCCATCTGTGTTCACATTTGGGCATATTGAGTATTCATGTCAAATTTGGTCCTGATCCAACATTGTTTGAGTCCACAGTCCTTTCTGGATCTAGGTGAACTACAACTCAAGATCAATACCCACCAAACTCTTATAGTATTTTCTCTTGGTTATAGTAGTTCTGTGTGGGAAGTTCGATTCCATTCCATCATTGGTGAAGTTCAGAATGCTCTTTGATTGCGGGTGAACTATAACTCCCAGTTGTTGAGCAAGACCTTCGTGTGTGTGTTTCTGCCATTCCTGCCAGGATATCTATGTTGTGTTCATCGAAACAGGCCCAGGTTTCACACTGAGTGTATAAATACATTTAAAAATATATTAACTATATGTATTACTGTGTTAGAGTGTCATTTGGTGTCGTTTTGGTTGGTGGTGTGCCCCAGGATTTTGCAAATGTAAAAAATGTGTCGCGGCTCAAAAAAGGTTGAAAAACACTGTCTTAGAGTCTATGTTAGATATGTCTTGAGTGTTGTTTTTAATACTTTGTGAAAATCAATAAATATTACCTTTAAAAAAAAGAATAGAGCTCCACAGTCACCTACGTATCCACCGCCAAGACACATCACTTGGAGAACCATCATCCTCGGATTATGAGGGATCGCCTAAGTAAGTAGCCTTCTTTTGTATGAAAGCTGGGGTTTAGAATGGAAAATGTGATCTGGTGTAATCCGAGAAAGTTGGTGTAGTGTTGTTCTATCGGGGCAGATTTCCAAGTACAGAACAGAAAAGTATTTTTAAAGGCTGTTTTCATATGCATGACACAACACTTTAAATTGAAGAAAAAAATAAGTATGATTTTTATTTTCTGAAGTGATGCTGCCACACTTCCACTTTTCTTCTTCAACCTGCACAGAGTCCTCTTATGCAGTGTTTCCCAACCTTTTCTGAGCCGCGGCACACTTTTTACATTTGCAAATTCCTGGGGCACACCCCCAACCAAAATGACACAAAATGACACTCTAACACAGTCATACATATAGTTAATATGTTTTTAAAATGTATTTATACACTCAGTGTGAAACCTGGGCCTGATTCGATGAATTCAACATAGATATCCTGGCAGGAATGGCAGAAAGACGCAAACTTCCCACACAGAACTCCCATAACCAAGAGAAAATGCTATGAGTTTGGTGGGCATTGACCTTGAGTTTTGGAGTTGTAGTTCACCTATATCCAGAGAGCACTGTGGACTCAAACAATGTTGGATCAGGACCAAACTTGGCATGAATACTCAATATGCCCAAATATGAACGCAGATGGAGTTCAGGGAAATAGACCTTGACATTTGGGAGTTGTAGTTGCTGGGATTTATAGTTCCCCTACAATCAAAGAGCATTCTGAACCCCACCAATGATAGAACTGGGCCAAACTTCCCACACAGAAGCCCCAGGAGGCAAGAGGAGGTCTCTACTTGGGGAAAGGGAGGCAGGCCTTCCCAATGCATGGAGAGGGAGAGACCAAGTAGACAGCGGGTGGGGAGGGGGGTGTTTGTAATTTTGTGCCTTTATCGAGGTAGGTTTCTTAGGGTTTTTATACTTCAACACACTAGACTCCCCCCCAGAGGTTCCAATTTCCCACGGCACACCTGATGATCGCTCACGGCACACTAGTGTGCCCTGGCACACTGGTTGGGAAACACTGCTGTTATGTATGTATTTGTGTGCCTTCAAGTTGTTAGTTGATTTATGATTGATGAATTCAATGGGGCTTGCTTAGGTATACCACTGCTAATGGGTTTCGAAAGTAATATATGCTTGTATGTACTTTACTGAGGAAAGGTCAGAATACCCCCAACTTTTCTTCTTTAAAGAAACAGTCCTTCTTCTCTGCCTAATTAGTGCAGCATAACTCTGCATCACGACAGATCAATAATTGATGAGCTGGTGCTCTCAATAATAAATAATGTAGTGCCATTTGTACTGATTAAAAGCAGACTTCTGGAGGGGGGATGACCAATCAAATCTGGTTTCAGAGGGATTCATCACTGGAGTGGAAATGCAAAGTGGTTGATCATGCCACGAGCTGAGCCAGAGCTCTGTCATGAAGAGTTATGCTTTTTGCAAGATCATGAAGGAAATATTATTTCAACACAAAATCAAAGAGCAGATAATGTGCTGCTCCTGATACGAATAGTCAAATCCTTCTATTTAATGGGGCAGTGTTTTTCAACCTTCTATGAGCCGCGACACATTTTTTACATTTACAAAATCCTGGGGCTCACCACCAACCAAAATGGCACAAAATGACACTCTTAACACAGTAATACATATAGTTAATATGTTTTTAAATGTATTTATACACTCAGTGTGAAACCTGGGCCTGTTTCGATGAACTCAACATAGATATCCTGGCAGGAATGGCAGAAAGACACAAACTTCCCACACATAGAACTCCCATAACCAAGAGAAAATGCTATAAGAGTTTGGTGGGCATTGACCTTGAGTTTGGGAGTTGTAGTTCACCTACATCCAGAGAGCACCGTGTACTCAAACAATGTTGGATCAGGACCAAGCTTGGCATGAATACTCAATATACCCAAATATGAATGCAGATGGAGTTCAGGGGAAATAGACCTTGACATTTGGGAGTTGTAGTTGCTGGGATTTATAGTTCCCCTACAATCAAAGAGCATTCTGAACCCCACCAATGCTAGAACTGGGCCAAACTTCCCACACAGAACCCCCAGGAGGCAAGAGGAGGTCTCTACTTGGGGAAAGGGAGGCGGGCCTTCCCAATGCATGGAGAGGGAGAGACCAAGTAGACAACGGGTGTTTGTAATTTTGTGCCTTTATCGAGGTAGGTTTCTTAAGGGTTTTATACTTCAACACACTAGCCTCCCCCCCCCCCCCCTTCCTGGAGGTTCCAATTTCCCACGGCACACCTGATGATCGCTCACGGCACACTAGTGTGCCCCGGCACAATGGTTGGGAAACACTGATCTAAATCATGTCCCAGTATAATCAACTTTTCATCTCTTTTATAGCTACAATGGTACAATCTTAAAATATTATAGAGGAGAAATATAATAGGGGAGCACAAACAACAGCAGGAAGAAGGCCCGCCATCTTCCCCGAGGCCAGGAGCTCGACTGCTGCCTCAGGCCAGGCTCCCTCTCTCCTGCGCCAGACCCAAACGCAGGCCAGCAGGGTGAGTGCGTCTCTCTGTGGGGTGGCGCCACCACCGGGGCACACCACCAACCAAAATGACACTTTAACACAGTAATACATATAGTTAATATCTTTTTACATGTATTTATACACTCAGTGTGAAACCTGGGCCTGTTTCGATGAACACAACATAGATATCCTGGCAGGAATGGCAGAAAGACACACAAGAAGGTCTTGCTCAACAGCTGTCAGTCTCTCTCTGTTTTTAGTTTTTATCGCAGTCAAGCTAGAGAAGTTCGTCTCACACAGATATGTGGTTGAAAATGGGAGCAATGTCAAAATAGCTTTGTTGGCCAAAATGAGGAACTCCCTGGCAACAGATAACCAAAAACTGTCCAAAGGAAGATCCACAAACTTTAACTTTAAACTATGATCTTGTTTCAGTTCAATTTATAGTTAACACACAACCAAAGAGCATCCTGAACTCTTGCAACAATGGAATTTAACCAAACTTGGCATGTTGAACTCTCATTACCAACAGAAAGTACTGAAAGGGTTTGCTTGGGAATTGACCTTGAGTTTGGAAGTTGTAGAAGGGAGCCCGAGTGGAGAAGAAAAAGTGTTCGGCAGGAGGGGGAAGAAAGGGTATTGGAGGTTCCAATTTCTCACGGCACACCTGATGATCGCTCACGGCACACAGGTTGGGAAACACTGTATTGGGGAAAATAAGAACACTTTATAATCACGTTCATTGTTTCCCTTCATGTTAAAAAGTCAGGGAATATTCAACATTAGCTCAGATATACAGATACTTGCCACAAATGCCTTGCGTAGAACAGAATTTGGGCAAAGTACGCACTTGGTTCAACATAAGTATTGGTTTCAGATTAATTTTACTCCTTCTGCTCTCTTTCCCCCAATTTTAATTGACATTTTTCCTTCTGCTTGGATAAACAGAGATAACAGCAATATGCTCCCCCCCCCCCATCTCTAATATTCTTGGGATTTTCTAGGGCCAATGAAACAATCAAGCAATAGACCTGCAACACAAATTTTGACTGATTTATGACAGTGTTTCTCAACCAGTGTGCCGGGGCACACTAGTGTGCCGTGAGCGATCATCAGGTGTGCCGTGGGAAATTGGAACCTCCAGGGAGGGGAGGGGGGAGAGTCCAGTGTGTTGAAGTATAAAAACCCTAAGAAACCTACCTCGATAAAAGCACCCCATGTTTTGTTCATAGTTGGGCATATTGAGTATTCATGCCAAGTGTGGTCCAGATCCATCATTATTTGAGTCCACAGTGCTCCCTAGATGTAGGTAAACTACAACTTCCAAACTCAAGGTCAATTCCCAAGCAAACCCTTTCAGAACTTTCTGTTGGTAATTAGAGTTCAATATGCCAAGTTTGGTTCAATTCCATTGTTGCAAGAGTTCAGGATGCGCTTTGATTGTGTGTTAACTATAAATCCCAGAAACTGTAACTCCCAAATGTCAAGGTCTATTTTCCCCAAGCTCCATCTGTGTTCACATTTGGGCATATTGAATATTCATGCCAAATTTGGTCCTGATCTAACATTGTTTGAGTCCACAGTGCTCTCTGGATATAGGTGAACTACAACTCCAAAACCCAAGGTCAATGCCCACCAAACTCTTATAGTATTTTCTCTTGGGTATGGGAGTTCTGTGTGGGAAGTTTGTGTCTTTCTGCCATTCCTGCCAGGATATCTATGTTGTGTTCATCGAAACAGGCCCAGGCAGTTTAACACTGAATGTATAAATACATTAAAAAAACATATTAACTATATGTATGACTGTGTTAGAGTGTCATTTTGTGTCATTTTGGTTGGTGGTGTGCCTCAGGATTTTGCAAATGTAAAAAGTGTGCCGTGGCTCAAAAAAGGTTGGGAAACACTGATTTATGAGACCATAAACGAACTCCAGGAATCGCCGAGGAATGCGGGAGAAACAACAAAGGGACGCTGGAAAACGCTGAGAGATAAGCAGTGCGTCAGCTCCCCCTGGTGGCCCGACGTTTACCTCTGTTCGTCTATATGTCGTATGTTCGTCTCTATGTCATATGTCGAACTGCAGGGATTGTATGCAAGTATGTATACTGTACTCCGCTCTGAGTCCCTTTCCGGGTGAGACGAGTGGAATATAAATAAAGTAAATAAATAAATAAATAAAACACAGTCTTGAAGGAGTCCAATTCTATCCCCCAGCAGGTTAACATGGAATAAATGTTGCTAGTAGGCATGTGTGATCAAAAATAAAATAAAGGCTTGAAACTGTTTTTAAAAAGTAGAGGGTGTTGGCGCTTTGTTTCTAAAGTCCTTTCTGAATTTTGGTGGTAAACATTTGGAAACTTTACGAAACTTCCGAATCTTTGCAAGCACCTCATTAATGGTGGTTGTGCATGCACATTAAAGAAAACATTACTGTCAGTGGGGAAACTTGAGGAGCTTCTCTCTCACTCATTTTTTAGCTATCCTGATGAAACCCGGGCAGATGGTGCTCGTCTAACCCTGTAAGGTCAACCATCTAGAGAAGGAAACTCAAATCAAACCTATGACCTGAGGGCCTCGCTGACAGCGTCCTAAGCTTGCTAGGCCCGGCACACAACCTTTGGTTTAAAGGGTGAGGCCAGTTCTGTGCATGCTGCGCTCCACCAGAAAAATCCATTGCACAAGCTCGAAGGACACATCCAACCTCCGAAAAAGCATCAACGCGCTTGTAGAAAGCGTGGGATGAGTCCTTCCTAAGTATCTTTGTTCGCGAAGTAATGCCAGAGATTACAACCCTATGTAAGATCTAAGAAAATGCAATCTGAGGATCCAATAATCTTTCATTGCTAAAATAATATTAAAATATATAGCGTGCTTTAAAAGACAAGGAGAAATAAATGAAAATCTCTTTGCCCTACACCAGGGGTGCTCAGAATGGTGATCGGGATCACCAGGGTGATCTTTGGGCCTCATCCTGGTGATCTTCAGGCCCCTGACCAGGTTTTTTGCTGTTGGTCCTCTTCACGCGCCCCTGCACGCTGCAAAGAAGTCCTCCGTCGTTGCTCCTCCCTGCTCCCTGCTCGCGCGCCACCTCCAAAAGCTCCAGAGTCCAAGAGGCAGAATGGGCCCCCTCTTTTGGATTCCTCCTCCTCCCTCCGTCCTTCTCCAGCCACTCAGAGTCGTAGGAGACCAAAGGGGCCGGGCCTGGATGACGCGATGCATGACTGGCCCTGTGCGCATGCGCAGAAGCGCCCATTCTGCCTCTCGGACTTCTCGTGAGCTCTTGGAGGCGGCACGCATGCTGGCGGCGTGGAAATAGGAGCAACGATGGAGGAGGAGGAGAAGGACACTTTGGGGTCATTTCCTTACCGCATCTCAAAGGTCGGTCTTTTTACTTTGGGGTGGGTGCTTGATTGTACTGTGGCATGTCTCTTTGTTTATTTTTAAAGTTTTAAAATGGCCTTTTAGCTCCAAAGCCTCTCTGCTTGCTTTGTTCCTTGAGAAATATATGTTGGGGAATATGGAAATGTGGGAGAAATGGGGTGGCTGGATGTATTTTTGCATGCCCCTTTGTTTACCTTGCTGAGTATTAAATGGCCTTGCAGTTCATCAGCCTCTCTTCTTACTTTCTGGCTGATAATATATGTGGTACTATGGCAGTGTGGGAGAAATGGGGTGGTTGGATGCCTTTTTGCATGTCCCTTTGTTTACCTTGCTGAGTATTAAATGGCCTTGCAGTTCAAAAGCCTCTCTTCTTACTTTCTGGGTGACAATATGTGTGGTAATATGGCAGTGTGGGAGAAATGGGGTGGTTGGATGTATTTTTATGCTCTGTTATATATTGTTGTTATTAAATTGAAATGTTGATGTTTTATAACTTCATTTTATGTAAACTGCCCCGAGCCTGCTGGAAGGAGCGGTACATAAAAATGAATAATACATATAAATAAATAAATAAGACAATAGTTATACGTTTTACATTTCTGGGTAGGTGATCTTCGGGACTTGGTTTTTTAATCAGTAGCTCCCATGCTGAAAAAGTGTGAGCACCCCTGCCCTACACCAATAAAAAAAGAATAATGGATGTGTATGCACAGATGGAACTTTTCCGTATAAAGAATGGATAGTAGGGTATCACAGAAAGGGCACTTTCATTTGTACACACAGAGAGACCACTTGACCAGTATTCCTTGAACAATTGAGACATACGGCTAATATATGGGTTTTTTAAGCAATCAAGAGAATACATTTTCACAGATGCTTCTTTCACGATTCAGGAGAAACTCTGGTCATGAAGTTGGACTGATGGTGGAAGTCAAGACCCATCAGGAAACATTAACCCAACTATTATGTTTACTAGCTGTACCTGGCACGCTTTGCTGTGCCCTATTTTGGAGATGCGAGGAAGTCTGAGTATGTAAGGGTTGGAGTTGTTGTTAGTTATGGTGTTGTTGGGGTCATGGCTGTGTTGTTGTGGGTTGTTTTGGTGGGTGGGATGTTGGAGTCCTTTGGAGTTGTTGTTGTGTGGTGTTGCTGGTGTTCTGCATAGCTTGTGGATATACAATGTTTTTTGTCTTTCCGTCTGCTGTGTTGATGTAGAGGTTGATGCGTGTGTGGGTGGGGAACTTTGGAAGTGAGTGGAGGTACTTGAAATCCCATTATCCATGGTGTGTCCTCCTCTAATCTGCAGTCGGATGGAGTGTGGGTCATGGGGTGCATTGTTTGCCAAGTTTGGTCTTTATCGGTCTTGGTTCTTGGACACAGTGGTCTGTGGGGAATTATGGGTTTTGAAGTACTACCAGTCCCATTATCCATGGAGGTACTTCAAGTCCCATAATCCATGGTCCACCCTCCTCCAAACTGTAGTAGAATGTAGCATGGGTCATAGGGGCTCTGTGTGCCAAGGTAGGTTACTGTAAATTCAGGCCATACACAATGTCCCATGAGCTGAGGCCTAGTCAGGAACAGCAAGTTAATGAAGCCTTACTGTCAATTCAGGCCATACACAATGTCCAATGAGCCGAGGGCTACTCGGGAGAATCAAGTTAATGAAGCCTTACTGTCAATTCAGAGCGTAAACAGCATTCCATTAAGTGAGGCCTAGTCAGGGAAATTAAGTTAATGAAGCCTTACTGTCAATTTTGGGCGTGGTCTGTGATTTGTAGGGGTGTAAATTTTCTGTGGGAAGTGAATTGGGTGTTTGTGTTTGTGCCTCAGCCCTTTGCCTTATCCTCCTCTGACAGTTTATTATGGGTCGGAATGTTCATGTTGGCTGGCCAGTACAGGAGTTATGCAAATCCGCCCTTATTGGCAGCCAATCATGTTGTCAGAAGGTAGAGGCTGGGACAGTCGTTGGCAGCCCCGGAGGATGCTGGGAAATGTAGTTTTTTAAAATCGTTGTTTTGGGGGCCTTTTAGGTTTTGGGGGGGAAGTTTCTTTGCTACAAATGTACCTTGTCTGAGGCCTATTTCTGTTGGCAAGTTTGGTGTTTCTGCGTTGTAAGGTTTCTCTGTTTGGGACGGTCTTTCCATGACGACTCTTCCTTTATATATATAGATAGATAGTATTCTTCCTGTTGCTACAAACAATTCCAATCCTTCCTTCAAGTGTATATTGTGCCCACCAGATGCCTTGGCTCCTGACCAGGATTTTGATCAAAAGGGTCTGGAAATGCCCATACAATCTCAATTTGAGAATTTGTGTGGGTAGGTGTTTAAAACAAATGTGTGGAACAAAATTCTTTAAAAAAAAAAGTAATCCTGAAAACTCAGTTTATCTTTGACCTTTACATCAAAATCTCAGAAATATAGAAGCAGAGGAAATAAGAAGCCAGGCAGGGAGCTTCAAGACATCTTGAGGCAGCTACTATTCATGTCAGACTGCTGACGTGCAGGCGGAAACCGGATCAAGGTGAGAAGAACCAAATCCTTCAGCTTCTATATGAAATCTTGATCTGAGCCAGATTGTTATTACCCAAACAACATTTCCATTGGGATTATCAAGATGCAAAGTCTTATTTGAATCCAACCAGCTCTTAGATCCATATCTTTGAGCCTCTCCAAACTAAGAAGTACTGAACGCACAAGGTTACAAAACCAAAAATGTGTTTTCATTTAAGATAACATCCAAGTATATGTAGTTCAAATATCTGCAAATGACTAGAAGATTCACTGATGTATGGAACGAAACATACTTGTATGTTTTTAGTGGCTAATTGTTGTGTTATATGGTTTTTGTTTTGTTTGTTTTGGTCGTGTTTTGATTGGAGGGCAGAGATTACCTTGTGTAAACTGTTGTTGCACCCTAGACCTGAAGGATCCCTCAGTAAACCACTTTAGACCAGCCGTGATTAAATGCTTTATTTAGAATAAAGGGAAAGAATAAAAGAGAATAAAAATATAGTCCATTGATGCCCCAGCATCAGAGTATTGCAATGCAATAGTCCAAAGAGTAAAAAGCTCAATAAATGCAGAAATAGTATTGATGCCCCAATGGGCTAAAATCCTGGATAAGTTCTTGGCAACAAAGACTTGGCAAATACTTGGGTACAATGACTTGAAGGCCCAACGGCCCAGGCTTGAGTTCTGTGGAGCTTGGCAAGGAAAACTTAACGTTGATGCAAGATGCGGAGCATCTCTGGGACCTGACTTAAATAGGCCCCCCAAGGCTTTGATCTTGAAGGCGCTGTCTGCGACACAGCCCGTTCCCATGGACAGTTTGCCGACTTGAGTTTCTCCTCAGGCCCGGATCAAAATTTTAAAAAAATTCAAAAAAAGGGCACATGCGAGTGGTGGCGTAAGCACCATGCATGGCTGCCCCCCTTGCTCTTCTCCCCTCGGCTCTGCCCCCGCCTCCGCCCCGCCCCTGCCTCCGCCCTGCCCCAGGCTCCACCCCACCCCAGGCTCCACCCCCACCTCCTCGCCGGCGCGAGGAAGAGGAAGGAAAGCCCCACCTCCGGAGCCGATGCGGGGCCTCCCAATGGCTCCTCCCTCCCGGCTTTAGGAGGGAGGGAGGAGCCGTGGGGAGGCCCCACATCGGCTCCGGGGGTGGGGCTTTCCTTCCTCCTCGCGCCGGCGAGGAGGTGGGGGCGGAGCCGGGGGCAGGGTGGAGCTGAGGGTGGGGGCAGAGCTGAGGGGAGAAAAGCAAGGGGGCCCGCCGTGGATGGTGCTTACGCCACCGTGCGCATGCGCCCTTTTTTTGATGTTTTTTAAAAAATGTATTTTTTTTAAAAAAAATTAACTTGGGGGGGGGGCGCGCGACCTGCTGCCCCCCCAAAGGTGCCGCCCTAGGGTGGCCTTATGGGTAATCCAGGCCTGTTTCTCATGCCTCCCGAAGAAGGAAGTTATGTCAGCTCATTAGTAGCTGCACCTGGAGACAGGGGAGGCAACAAGACTTTGCCTTCCCAGCGCCTCTTATCGGCCTGGGAAGGAGAAAGGCTGCATCTGCCCTTGACCGCTGGCGGACACAGAGACTTTTGCAGAGGCCTGCTTTCAGGCCTAGCTGAGAGCTTGGAATTAACATGGCTTTGGTCTGGCTTAGCTATGGAACTAGGCTGGGGCCTGACAACCGCCCCGAGTCGCCTTCGGGCTGAGAGGGGCGGTATAGAAATGTGATAAAATAAATAAATAAATAAATTCTCCTGTTAATTTTGTTTTGTGTTAAGAAATATTTTTTCAGCATTTGGAGGTAATTTGATAGAACCAACATTTCCGTGGTGTATGTACCATCACTTCAGGTCTTGTATTTTCTGGTTGAATACATGTGTGTGTGTGTATTTAAAACCCACATAAGGAGCAGAAAATGAAGTTATATACTATGAACAATGGTGGTTTGGGTACCTTCCCCTTCAACTGTCTGAATAGCTATTGTGTATATAAATAGCATACTTGCACTTTTGGTTAGACACAAATGTCTGCCTTCCATTGAATGGTCTTTTAATATCTAGAAATCTAAAACACATTTTCCCTGTTTCGTAGATGGTGTTTCAGTGCCACGCTATTGCCTCCTCATGTTATATCCGAGTTCCTGAAAGCACTACATCCTTAACTTCACTTTTGTCTTCTTCACCATTTGTATTAGATCCACAAACTCTATTTTAAATTTGAGAATTGAAGTGGTTTATGACTTGGATGGGAGAAAACCACAGAGCTGAATTTTATCAGGAACATAGAAGTGTACTTACCTAGATCATTGTGCAAGTGCTAATCATGGAAGATCGGACATTTATTTTGCTTTTACTGTGGCATTCAGGGAAATCCTTGTGGCAGACATCTGTTGTACTTGTATGGAAATTACCCCGACCTCAGTGTGATTGTCTATCAAAGAACATTTCCTATCAGTGTTTTAATAAAACTTGATTGTCTAGGTATTTCACACTTTATTGATTAGACTCCGAATACATTTTTTATTAGCAGCCCCATATGGAACTATATAAACAAATTACCAATTCAAATAGGTCATGCTGTGCAGCTAATACTGCTTTCATTTCCTACAGGCTTGAGTGAGTTTTTTGAGCTATATTAGCATTTCAGTGTTGCAAATTAGTGTTAGATTTCATGGGAAGATTAGAAGTCTAAGAATATGTCAATTGCAATCTAGAGCAGTGTTTCTCAACCAGTGTGCCGTGGCACACTAGTGTGCCGTGAGTGATCATCAGGTGTGCCACGAGAAAAGCTCTCTGCCCCCTTCCTTCCCCCTCCTCCTGCCGAACTCCTGCTGCTTGGGAGAGGAGGAGGAAGGGACGGGCGGCGGCGAAGAAAAAGAAGAAGGGGCCGAGGCGCTGCCTCCTTCGGCCGTTTCCCCAACCAGCCTCCAATCTGCCATGACTCCCGCCTAGGGTTCCCATATGTCCCTTATTCTAAGGGACGTCCCTTATTTTGGCCCTAAAATTTGTGTCCCTTTTTTTCAGGCCCTGACCCTTATTTTTGACTAGCAGGACAGGACTGGGTGGGGTTGACCAGAGGAAGGCGCGCACTGCGGTTTCCACGGCAATGCCTGCCCGGAGATTCCAACTCGCAGGGCAGCCTGCGTCCCCGTTGGAAGGAAGAGGCGAGACAGGACTTTTTCAAAGTACAGTAGACTAATTAACCGTTGCCCAAGGGGAATGTTGGATCATGTTGGATAACGATAGTTTCTGGTTGCTTAAGAGTCACTCTTAAAATAGGCCTAGCTGTACATCCCAATACTATACAATGCTCTGTATCCCATACTATACTATTAACTATTGACATAATAATCATGACGACGTACTGTCTTATAAAATTTATTTTATTTTAATGTTTAGACAGTGCACTTTTAAAGTCAGCAAAGTCAAGTACTAAATACAGATGGTAGTTCTAATAATGTTTTTTCTGCATGACAAAGCATGCAGGAATATACCATGTACTGCAGGCATGTAGCCAGGGGGGGCTAAGGGGGCTTCAGCCCCGGACTTCTCAGGGGGGTCCGCGCCAAGGCCTTACTGGTACATTATTTAAACTGTTATGCTTATTCATATCATGATCTGATCACCATGCTCATTATATCCCACATTAATGGGGTTATTGGGATAACAATACAAAAGATTTGCTAGGGTAGACCCTCTCCTGCCCAGTCTTAGCCCCCCCCCCCCGAACCAAACTCAGCCCCCTCCGAAACAAAATCCTGGCTACGGCCCTGATGTACTGTTAAGAGGGTGTAAGTCCGTTTCTTTTGTGAGTTTCAATCATTATCTTATTCTGTTAATAAAACTATTTCTACCTAATGTTTGAGTTTAATGAAGTGTCCCTTATTTTTGTGAAAAATCCCATAAATGTCCTTTATTTCTTATATCAAAAATGGCAACCCTACTCCCGCCATGACTCTCACCCCTTGCTTGTTGAAGCCGCGCGGAGGAGGAGCCCGCCTACTGAAGCCCGTCCACCGCTCATGCTCCTCCTCTGTGAGAGAGCTGAAGCCGGGGGGAGGGGGGGCATGACGCAGCCTGGCTCCACCCCCTCCCCCCGGCTTCAGCACTCCCACAGCTTTGCCAGCCTTGAGGGGCAGTGCCAAGCCAGCAATGGCAGAGCCAGCACAATGCTGGCTTGCCCCCTCAAAGCTGGCGAAGCTGAGGGAGAACTGAAGCCGGGGGAGGGGTGGGGCATGGCGCTGCCTGGCTCCGCCCCTCCCCCAGCTTCAGCGCTCCCACAGCTTCACCAGCCTTGAGGGACAGTGCCAAGCCGGCGGTGGCAGAGCCAGCACAATGCTGGCTTGGCACTGCCCCTCAAGGCTGACGAAGCTGTGGGAGAACTGAAGCCAGGGGGGGGTGGGGCATGGTGTGGCCTGGCTTCTCCCCTGGCTTTGGCACTCCCAGCAGCTGCTCCCAGCAGCTCACCATCCCCCAGCCGTTCTTTACTGTGTTACAGTGTCATTTTGTGTCAATCAATCAAAACTTTATTACGGTCACAGACCAGCACAAAGCGGGCACAAGCGCCCTAAGAGGAGAAGGACAACTCCCCAGTAAACAGTTATTTAAAATCAGACTAGAAATCAGTATAAAATATATATTTTAGAAGACAGGATATTGTTGCCTTATGGTGTCAATCATCACCCGTCTGATATTAAGGGCAGCAGCACAGAACTTAGCAACACTGTAAGTCATTGCAGTGTTAAGAGTCCGAAAGCAGCAGGGTGGAATAACATCTTTCACTGTGCCCCGGGTACTTTAAAGTTTTGTGTCATTTTGGTTGGTGGTGTGCCCCCGGATTTTTTTAATGTTAAAAGTGTGCTGCGGCTCAAAAAAGGTTGGGAAACACTGATCTAGAGCAGGGGTGCTCAGAATGGTGATCGGGATCACCAGGGTGATCTTTGGGCCTCATCCTGGTGATCTTCAGGACCCTGACCAGGTTTTTTGCCGTTTGTCCTCTTCACGCGCCCCTGCACGCTGCAAAGAAGTCCTCCGTCGTTGCTCCTCCCTGCTCGCGCGCCGCCTTCAAAAGCTCCAGAGTCCAAGAGGCAGAATGGGCCCCCTCTTTTGGATTCCTCCTCCTCCCTCCGTCCTTCTCCAGCCAATCAGAGTCGTAGGAGACCAAAGGGGGCGGGCCTGGATGATGCGATGCATGGCTGGCCCAGGCGCATGTGCAGAAGCGCCCATTCTGCCTCTCGGACTTCTCGTGAGCTCTTGGAGGCAGCACACATGCTGGCGGCGTGGAAATAGGAGCAATGACGGAGGAGGAGAAGGAGGCGTGGAAATAGGAGCAATGACAGAGGAGGAGAAGGAGGACGCTTTGGGGTCATTTCCTTACCGCATCTCAAAGGTCGATCTTTTTACTTTGGGGTGGGTGCTTGATTGTTCTGTGGCATGTCTCTTAGTTTATTTTTAATGTTTAAAAATGGCCTTTTAGCTCCAAAGCCTCTCTGCTTGCTTTGTTCCTTGAGAAATATATGTTGGGGAATATGGAAATGTGGGAGAAATGGGGTGGTTGGATGTATTTTTGCATGCCCCTTTGTTTACCTTGCTGAGTATTAAATGGCCTTGCAGTTCAAAAGCCTCTCTTCTTACTTTCTGGCTGATAATATGTGTGGTAATATGGCAGTGTGGTAATATGGCAGTGTGGGAGAAATGGGGTGGTTGGATGTATTTTTATGCTCTGTTTTATATTGTTGTTATTAAATTGAAATGTTGATGTTTTATAACTTCATTTTATGTAAACTGCCCCGAGCCTGCTGGAAGGAGTGGTACATAAAAATGAATAATACATACATATAAATAAATAAATAAATAAATAAATAAATAAGAAAATAGTTATACGTTTTACATTTCTGGGTAGGTGATCTTTGGGACTTGGTTTTTTAATCAGTAGCTCCCATGCTGAAAAAGTGTGAGCACCCCTGATCTAGAGAGCAAAGGCATGGCCAAAATACACATGTATTGCATTAGGCAGGCAAACTACCTTTGATGATAGTCCCTATCTCATGATGTTGAGTCTATCCCTTTGCCGGTCCACCACTTCCCCATGAATATTTCATTTGTCACCATTGATAGGTAAAACTTGTCAACAGCTCCCAATCCTGCAATGTTTCTATTACCTACCTTGGTGTAATGAGTTCCTTCCAACTCTGTGCCAGAATACAGTACTAAAATGACATCAGGGAGTAGGATTCTCCTCCTCTTTTTCTGACTATTCCGAAACTGTCCCTTTTCTGATTAAAAAATAATAATTTATAGTTATATTTGCTTTTTTGTACTTTTTTTGTACTTTTTTGTACTATTCTGTTTTCAAAGCTGGAATGACAAAAGTGGTAGTGCAGGACAATAGGATTTCCAGGGTATGCAGAAGCACAATTTCAGGATCACGAACTGGTGAATCTGTGCAATTGCAAAGATGAAGGGAAGTGTGATATTGAAGATGGTCAACCTTGTATGTTTCTGCTATTAATTATAACATGACTGTAGTGGAATAATGAGGTCATGTGATAAAATCTCAGGCAAAAAGGTATAGGTGTGCCTCCTAAAATATCATGTTTGCTCCCATTTATTGCAATGCACATATCTCATCAAATTTAAACATTCAAGAAACCAGTGGTTGTACGTGGGCGGGTCAATAAATCCGTGACTTTTTGAATTTCCTGCCTCTTAACTGAAAGGGCAACACTGCTCCTGTCAACAGGTATCTGTCAGTTGATTCCTGCCAAAATTTGAACAAGCTGCATCATTTAGTTTGTGTTTGACAGCCATTGATAGCAGACTACCGCGTGATTTGAGGAGAAAATGGAAAAAAGTGAATATTGTGTGCTCATTAAGCATTATTTTTTTGCGGAAAAAAACATCACTCAAACCAAGGCTAAGCTTGATAAATACTATGGGGACTCTGCACCATCGATTTCAATGGTAAAATAGTGGTTTACTGAATCTTGTTGTGACCGTACAATCACGGAATATGGCAAATGTTCTGGACGCCCCGTTGAGGTCTCTACACCCAAAACAATTGAAAAAATTCATGATATGGTGATATGTTGTTGGCCGATTGGAGATTGAAAGTGCGAGAGATTGTGGAAGCCATAGGCATCTCACGTGGCTCAGTGGTTTCAATTTTAAATGATCACTTGGGTATGAGAAAGCTTTCCGCAAGATGGGTGCTGCGTTCCTTTAAACAGCTCAAATCTTAATTACTACGTTCAACTCCTTTCTCCCTCTAAGAGTTTACTGACAGGATTTCCTCTCTGCCTAGTAAAACTTAACTCCAACACAGATAGTCCTACTCTGGATCTATCTAGCTACTAGGCATGAGAAAAAAGTTATGAAAATGAAATTATTCGTAAGAAATTCGTAAGAAATGCTACTTTTGAGTATTTCCGCACCTGGAACGCCAACCAGGAAGTGGACTTTCTTTATAGAACCGGGGCCAGGATTTTCTTAAGTGTCGTTATTAGGTCGTAGGGGGCACCCTCCTTCTCTCTCACCACCCTCCCGCCTCCCTTGCCAATAAGTATTATGGCAAGGCAAGCCCTAAACTCGCTCCTTCTTTTCGGCTGGAAGCCTGGAAAAATGTAAACAAGAGAGGTTTACTCAGAAGTAAATCTGCAAGGAGGGCACTTTGGATGAAGTGCCCTCCTTTGTGGATTTACTGAGTAAACCTTTCTGTTTACATTTTTCCAGGCTTCCTGCCTCTCCTGCCCTGCCAGGATCTAAAGCATCAAAGAGTATTGGGGTGAGAAACCAACCTAATGTATAATAGAATGAATGCTACTGTAAGTGCCTAATATTATAAGTAATCAACTGGTCATACCTACATTCCATGCACATGCAATAATACAGCAGTAATAACAATGGTATAAAAAAGAGGTAAAATTCAAACCGAAGTATTCTGACTGTGGTCCCTCCTCAAGCGATGCAAACTGCAAAAAGGTTCTTCTCTATGAGCCCGGGAAAAGCCAAAACCCCGGGCACAGCGTTTGCTGCCTGGGTGTACACACATACATATTCTTCGGGGAGATTTGCTGCAGATTCTTCTCTATGAGCCCGGATTCTGCAGCAAATCCCCAAAGAATATGTATGTGTGTGCACCCAGGCAGCAAACGCTGTGCCCGGCTTTGGCTTTTGGCTCATAGAGAAGAACCTTTGCAGTTTGCACCGCTTGAGGAGGGAGCACAGTCAGAATACTTCGGGTTTGAATTTTACCTCTTCTTATACCCATTGTTATTACTGCTGTATTATTGCATGTGCATGGAATGTAGGTATATGACCAGCCTGGGCAAACTTGGGCCCTCGCTCCTCAGGATCGGGTGAGAGAGAGGCAGCGAGGAGCGAGGGGGCTCCGCCTCCTTTTTGCTGCTTCCAAGAATAGAATACCCCCCTCCCTCCCTCCCTCCTTCCTATTTGGAGAGTTCCATCTAGAATTCAGTGTGATTTATTCAGTTTTGGCCTACAACTCCCAGAAATCTCAGCCAATTTACCAGCTGTTAGGATTTCTGGGAGTTGTAGGCCAAAACCATCTGGAATGCGCATGCGCTGGCATACGAACTACTAACGAATTTCGTTAGTTATTACGTTACACCTTAGAATTTTTGGAATTTTTTTTGTAAGTCTTTCTATTACTAATCACCCCCCCCCCCCTTGATTTTAAAATCACGCTTTTTGGGTTCGAAACCATGCCTGCTAGCTACGCCTCTACACACTATCTTCCGTGATAGCTGTAGAATCTATATGCCCGCTAACTCTGCCAGCCACCTGACCACTCAGGATTCTTCCCTCTAACACTAACTAATCCCAACTCTCTCTAACACTCCTTCTCCTCCTTCTTCGGACACCCAAACCAACATCTCTGACACCCAACCACCAATTTCCGTCAGATTTCAAAACGCCTCTTTCAGGGCCTTTTTAATTTTTCCAAGTTAGGCTCCACCTCTTGTCCTACTAGCCAATCCTAACTCCCCTCATTTCCCTCCAGACTGCTCTTTAGGCACGCCCCCTTTTGGAAATGAGAATCCTAACATGAATGCCCCCATGGCACCTACCTAAGACAGCTGCCAATGTCCTGGGCCTACTTTTTCAGGCTTTTTCTAGCCTTCTAGGTCATTACATCTGCCATGATTTCAGCTTGTCAATTCCTTACCTAACTATAGAATCTCTAAAATCTAGATTCCCCCCTTTTTCACTCTCTATATCCATAAAAGGGTATTTATTGTATAGAACAGGGGTGCTCACACTTTTCCAGCATGCATAAAACAAGCAAATCAAAATGATCTACCTACCCACTACAAAAATGTGAAACATATAACACGATATCTGCTTTGAACTGGGTTTTCTGAGTCCACACTGCCATATAATCTGATTCAAAGCAGATAACATGGGATTTTATTCAACTGTGTGGAAAGGACCTCTCGACAACCCCGCCCACGGCGCAGTCCTGTGTATTGGTCTCTTTCTTCCAACGGGGATGTCCTTGCAAGCACGCGACCCTGCAAGTGGCAAGCCTGGCTCACGTCACTGCCCCCTTACAGGGGTTCAGCGCCCCCCAAATTCTCCTGAGCCTCCCAGCGCCCACTTGGATCACCCCACCGCTCACCAGGGGGCAGTACCGCCCACTTTGGGAACCACTGGTTTAGACTCTCCCTTCTGCTGATTTTCGTGCATTGCTCAATCATGGATGCTATTTCTGAATACTTCCAAATATCGGAATACATCCGAATCCATTTCAATAAAATCACTTGGGCCGGCAGCACTTGGGCGGCATCGGGAGCCTGCGGGGCGGGACTGAGCCTTCCTCCCACCCTGCCTGCGATCTACCAGGACGCCCTGCGCGATCTACCAGTAGATTGCAATCTACCTAATCAGCACCTCTGCTATAGAATTTATTTATTTTTTTATATATTATTTCGCATTTGTCTGTGCCCCCCCCCCCCCAATGGCTCGGGGCGACTTACAACAGTTCGTAAAATACAATTGTCAGATAACTCATAAACCACAGTAATACCATTAAGATGGAATTACAATTAGAACAGTTGAAGCAACAAATGGAGTCGCAGTGGGCTGACAGCTAGGCGGCGCGAGCTACAGTTTAGCTAACTCCGAAGGCTTGTTGGAACAGCAA
Source organism: Anolis apletophallus (assembly GCA_030556195.1). Lineage (NCBI taxonomy): Eukaryota > Metazoa > Chordata > Lepidosauria > Squamata > Anolidae > Anolis > Anolis apletophallus. Next base: position 5,483,217 of record JARBWK010000007.1, read on the forward strand.
TGTCTTAACTGCTCTCCTGAACGGGAGGAGGCCCTGGGTGGCACGGATGCCGGCAGGCAGTGCGTTCCACAGGGTAGGGGCTGCAACAGAGAAAGCCCGGCGGCGGGTTGCGGACAGATGGTAGGTCCTCACATTTGGGATGACCAGGAGGTTTAGCTCTTCGGAGCGCAGTGACCTGGTGGGATGATATGGGACAAGGCGGTCCCGCAGGTACACTGGCCCCAGACCATGTAAGGCCTTAAAAGTCAGGACTAACACTTTGAAGGCAATCCGGCATTCAATTGGGAGCCAGTGCAGTTCATGCAGGATTGGCGTGATGTGGTGGCCAATCGGGACCCCCGCCAGGAGTCGCGCTGCAGCGTTCTGCACCAGCTTGAGTCTCCGGATTACCGACAGAGGAAGGCCAATGTAAAGAGCGTTACAGTAGTCCAGCTTCGAGATGACCGTGGCTTGGATCACTGTGGCTAAGTCGCGCCGGGACAAATAGGGGGCCAGCTTCCTCGCCTGGCGGAGATGGAAAAATGCTACCCTGCTGACACCGGAGACGTGGGCCTCCATCGACAACAGGGGGTCCAGGGTTACTCCTAAGCTCTTAACAGAGGGCGACGGACATAATGTCACGCCGTCCAGGGTTGGAAGCTGAACATCCCTACAGCCCGGAGGACCCAGCCACAGGATCTCCGTCTTTGCCGGATTCACCTTCAACCTACTGGCTCGCAGCCTTCCAGTGAAGGCCTCAAGGCAACGATGGAAATTATCGGGTACGGATTCGAGGCTGCCCTCCATCTTTCAAGATAAGCTGGGTGTCATCAGCGTACTGATGGCACACCAGCCCAAAACTACGCACCAGCTGGCAAGTGGTCGCATATAGATGTTAAATAAGAGGGGGGAATAGAATATAATATTCCTGATCCATCTCCATGAAGAATATATAGAAGCAGCGTTTGCTATGTAAAAATGTCAAGAAACAGTCACCTTGTGTTGGCTTTACCATATAAAAATGGCACAAGAAGATAATTCCTTATGTACGGGCAGATAATGATCTATTGAAACAGTATCTTGGCTGGTTACAATATAGAAAATAGTAAGATCAAATTATGTGATTAGGGAAAGTTAAGACTAGGCTAAATTGCAAAATCAATGTTTTCAAGGTGGAATGCGCTGCTCACTGTGGCTGCCTGGAGATTTAGCAAAGTTCATGGGTACACTGCTGTTGCGAGAGATGACAACTGTTTGGCTGTGAGGATGAGATTGCTGAAGCATCTGGTAATTAATCCCAACTTTGGGGAATTTGAAATCTTTGCCAAATATGCATGAAACCTAGATCACTTGATGTGGAAGGGCATCCTTACAGAGATATGTGTAAATCTTGAGGAACATAAATATACTTGAAATATATCCTTTGAGTAAGTAACATATTATAACAGAAATATGATTCTGTGTTGTTTAGAAGGTTTCCAGTTGGGTATTTGTAAATAGAAGTAAAACAGAAGCATAATTTGAATTGTGTGATGTTTTCATTGCTTAGGCTGCATTTATTTGTTCTAGGACAGGGCTGTCCAACTGGTGGCCCCGGGGCTGTATATGGCCCCCCAGGCCCTTCCCTACGGCCCCCGCCTACCCTGCAAAAAAAGTATTTTTTTTTAAAAAATCGATCTCCGGGGGGCGGGGCTGGGTGACGTCAGGCGTGGTGCCGGCGCCGAGCCTGACATCACCCAGCCCCACCCGCTCCCTTCCTCCTCCGTCCCGCCTCTCCCCCCAGCGCACCAATCAGGAATGCCAGGGGGGGAGGGAGGAGGCGTGCCTAAATAGGAAGAAGGCGAGCGCTTCCCTTCCTCCTCTTTAGGCCTGCCTCCTCCTCCGTTCTGCATCTCCCACCGGTGCCCTGATCGGTGCACCGGAGGGAGAGGCAGAACAGAGGACGAGGCATGCCTAAAGAGGAGGAAGGCGAGCGCTTCCCTTCCTCCTCCATACTGCCTTCTCCGTTCTGCCTCTCCCACTGGCGCCCTGATCGGTGCGCCGGTGGGAGAGGCAGAACAGAGGAGGAGGCTGGCATGACACTTTAGGAGGGAGGGCGAAGCCATGGAGGGCTCCCTTGGCTTTGCCCTCCTCCTAAAGAGTCACGCCAGCCTCAGAAGCAAAATCGCCGCTTCTGAGGCTAGCGTGACCCTTTAGGAGGAGGGGCCGGGGGCGTGGCCAGGGGTGGGGCCGGGGGTGGGGCGGAGCGGCCCCCCAGGTCATCAGTGACTGGAAGTCCGGCCCTAGGTCCGGTAGAAGTTGGACAGCATTGTTCTAGGACAGGGGTGCTCACACTTTTTCAGCATGGGAGCTACTGATTAAAAAACCAAGTCCCAAAGATCACCTACCCAGAAATATAAAACGTATAACTATTTTCTTATTTATTTATATTTATTATTCTTTTTTATGTACCGCTCCTTCCAGCAGGCTCGGGGCAGTTTACATAAAATGAAGTTATAAAATGTCAACAATTCAATTTAATAACAACAATATAAAACAGAGCATAAAAATACATCCAACCACCCCATTTCTCCCACACTGCCATATTACCACACATATTATCAGCCAGAAAGTAAGAAGAGAGGCTTTTGAACTGCAAGGCCATTTAATACTCAGCAAGGTAAACAAAGGGGCATGCAAAAATACATCCAACCACCCCATTTCTCCCACATTTCCATATCCCCAACATATATTTCTCAAGGAACAAAGCAAGCAGAGAGGCTTTGGAGCTAAAAGGCCATTTTTAAACATTAAAAATAAACAAAGAGACATGCCACAGAACAATCAAGCACCCACCCCAGAGTAAAAAGACCGACCTTTGAGATGCGGTAAGGAAATGACCCCAAAGCGTCCTTCTTCTTCTCCTCCGTCATTGCTCCTATTTCCATGCGTGCTGCCTCCAAGAGCTCACGAGAAGTCCGAGAGGCAGAATGGGTGCTTCTGCGCATGCGCGCGGGGCCAGCCATGCATCGCGTCATCCAGGCCCGCCCCCTTGGGTCTCCTACGACTCTGAGTGGCTGGAGAAGGACGGAGGGAGGAGGAGGAATCCAAAAGAGGGGGCCCATTCTGCCTCTTGGACTCTGGAGCTTTTGGAGGCGGCGCGCGAGCAGGGAGCGGGGAGGAGCAACGACGGAGGACTTCTTTGCAGTGTGCAGGGGCACGTGAAGAGGACAAACTGCAAAAAACCTGGTCAGGGGCCTGAAGATCACCAGGATGAGGCCCAAAGATCACCCTGGTGATCCCGATCACCATTCTGAGCACCCCTGTTCTAGGAAATGCAGGAATATGGACTTTAGTCTGTCATTTTTGCTGGCATATATCCAGCTGCAAAGGAGTGATGGCGCTAGAACTAACCTTAGCATAGGATACCATGTTTCTCCCACATTGCTGACATAGCACATCTGTTAAAGGAGTAACCTTTAACAGCTGCAGTTCTCTAGAATTTGAGAGCTTAAATGAACATGAAAAGCCATTAACACGACTTGTCAAATTGAAAGGCTTAATGGAATATTTTCCAATGTTGATGTGCAAAATGTCATGACTATACTTATCAGATTTTCTAGAAATAAGAAAAATCATATTGGCTAACACTAGAGATGAATTACCTTTTCATCGCAAATCTAACTTATTTTATATTTTCAATCAATGTATGAACCAAAATACAGTTTACACTGAACCACTCCAGTCGAATAGAGATCTCCAATTAAAATGTGAATTAATGTGCATGAATTTTAAGTAAAAACGTGTGTGAAATTAGCACGTTGATGTGAATTATATTTAAAATTTATTATATTAGGAAACATGATTGCAAACATGTGAATATGAAGCAAAAGGCATTCCTTTGAATCAACTGTACTTCCTATGCACAGAGAAATAAACAAAAATATGCTTAATTTTTCATGCAACTTACTTTTAATAATAATTAACAGATAGTGGGAACTTCTTTTGTGTCCTATCTGTCAGGGTAAAACAGTGTGGAAGGATGGGAGAGAACCTTCTCTGTAGTGACCCCCTAGTACAGATACCTTCTCCTTAGAGCAGTGTTTCTCACCCCGGGGGTTGGGACCCCTGGAGAGTCGCAAGGGGGTATCAGGGGGGTCACCAAAGACAATCAGAAAACAGTATTTTCTGTTGGTCATGGGGGTTCTGTGTAGGAAGTTTGGCCCAATTCTCTCATTGGTGAGCTTCAAAATGTTCTTTGATTATATGTGAACTGTAACTCCTAGTAACTACTACCCCCAAATATCAAGGTGTATTTTCTCCAAAATCCATGTGTTTACATTTGGACATATTGAGTATTTGTGTCAAGTTTGGTCCATATCCATAATTGTTTGAGTCAACAGTGTTCTCTGGATGTAGGTGAACTACAAGAGCAAAACTCAAGGTCAATGCCCACCAATACTTCACATTTGGGGTCGGATAGAATTCGCCCACAAGGGTTTTGCTTAGATGGAATGGTCGGCTAGTAAACTAGCTAAGCGTAAATAGTTTAGTTATTCAAAGGTTTGTATACACTTAAGGCACCCCTTAAGGGTGTGGGGCATTATGAAAACACTCACCTAGACGGTTAATTTTAGGGGTGAGGTGATGGTGAATGTCCCAGGAGCGAGGGAGAGTCTAGTCTCAAAAGTTGAGAGAGATTTCTCCTGATGTTTCCCTTACGGGTTGCCCGGGTTGAAATATACAGGGGACCCAGGTAGTACGCCTTAATAGCTGAGGGGTAGACTTTAGGAGACGCTACCCCAGCTTACACACACCAAGTTGAACTGAAACCAAAAGGTTAGTTGAGTTACAAGTTAAATAAGTAACTATTTAATAAAAGTTGCCCAAAATTTCAAAACATAAATATTTGTGTCTGTCTCGTTATTTCGGGGGGTTGGAAGACAAACACTTCCAATATTTTCTGTTGGTCATGGGAGTTCTGTGTCCCAAGTTTGGTTCAATTCCATCATTGGTGGAGTTCAGAATGCTCTTTGATTGTAGATGAACTATAAATCCCAGCAACTACAACTCCCAAATGACAAAATCAATCACTCCCAACCCCACCAGTATTCAAATTTGGGCATATCAGGTATTTCTGCCAAATTTGGTCAGAAATATATGTCAGATTATTGCATTTTGAATAGCAATTCATGAGTCAGAACAAGATATATTTTCGCAGTTTGAGATGACCTGCAGTGTGACATGTTTGACACCAGATGGTGCTGTCTCAAGACTGCTAAATGGAACCTTGAGGAATGTCAGTTACAAAGTGACAGTTGGGATTTGTCAGTTGGGATTTAATATCTGTGAGGAAAGGATGTTTAGAAAGGTAGCTGTGATGGCTGTTGTTTTTCGATTTTTTGCCAGTTATTGTTAAATACAATTCAATACAAAGGTATATATTTACCTTGTGAATTGAATGAGAGTTTCATTATTCACTCGAACAGAGACTGGAGTTTTTGGGCCGATGGGGAATTAAACTTCTATATTTCTGTTGCCTATCCGCTGTGACATAAATACTCAACGCCGAAGAATATATCCTGCATATCAGATATTTACATTACGATTCGTAACCGTAGCAAAATTACAGTTATGAAGTAGCAACAAAAATAATGTTATGGCTGGGGGTCACCACAACATGAGGAACTGTATTAAGGGTTTGCGGCATTAGGAAGGTTGAGAAACACTACTCTAGAGGCTCAAAAAGTGTCAACACTGGTGTCATTCCAAAACCAAATGAAGGGAAGCATGAATGATTTTGTCCCAATGTAAACCTGTATGTTTTAAACTATTCATTTTAAAAATATTTTTTTTATTCAGAAAAGTGCATATATTAAAAATATAACATGAAAACAAGTTTGCTTTAAGGTTATGTGTAGTATACAGTTATAACTTATTAGGATTTATTTTATTGTTAGCCACCCTGGGAATCTCAGATATGGACAGGGTATAAATATTGTAATAATTGACTAACTGAATTGCTGTGTGCCTTCACATTATTTCTAACTTGAGGTGACCTTAGGAACATTGAACTTAAAGGTTTTCTCCATTTTTCTTTTTTTTAAATTAAACTTTAATCAGCAGGGTTTTGCCTTTGTTTTCTTCTGAAGCTGAGAGAATGTGTTTTGCTCCCTACTTGTCCAGGAATGACTTGGCTACAGTGATCCTAGCTACGGTCATCTCAAGATTAGACTACTGTAACCAGGGCCGTAGCCAGGATTTTGTTCGGAGGGGGCTGAGTTTGGTTTGGGGGGCTGAGACTGGGTGGAAGAGGGTCTACCCTAGCAAATCTTTTGTATTGTTATCCCAATAACCCCATTAATGTGGGATATAATGAGCATGGTGATCAGATCATGATATGAATAAACATAACAGTTTAAATAATGTACCAGTAAGGCCTTTTCCGGACCACCCTGAGAATTTCGGGGGGGGGCTGAAGCCCACTTAGCCCCCCCCCCCTGGCTACATGCCTGACTGTAACGCCCTCTACATTGGCTTAACTCTGGTGGTGATTCGGAAACTCAAGCTGGTGCAGAATGCCACTGTTAGACTTCTTGCTGGGGTGCCGGAGAGATGTCACATAACTCCAATTCTGCAGCAACTGCACTGGCTTCCGATCGAGCACCGAATTACCTTCAAAGTGATGGTACTTACCTTCAAGGCCTTGCATGGTCCAGGGCCGGCGCAGGCCCGGATCATGGCCTTTTGGCCCCCGGCTTCACCCCCGCCTCCTCGCTGGCACGAAAGAAAGCCCCACCCCCGGAGCCAGAGCCGTGCATGCGCAGCAGAGGGAAGAGCCCCGAGGGCAGGGCCTCCCCACGGCTCCTCCCTCCCTCCTAAAGCACCATGCTGGCCTCAGAAGCAGCCAAAATCTCCCTTTTCAGGCCAGCATGACAGCTTTAGGAAGGAGGGAGGAGCCGTGGGGAACCTCCCTGCGGTTCCTCCCTCCCTCCTAAAGCCGTCATGCCAGCCTGAAAAGGGCGATTTTGGCCGCTTCTGAGGCCGGCATGACAGCTCCCCGCGGCATCGGCTCTGGGGGTAGGGCTTTCCTTCCACCTCCTCGTGCCGGCAAGGAGGCAGGGGTGGAGCTGGGGGCAGGGGCAGAGGCTTTGGAGCTGAGGGGAGCCGAGCAAAGGGGGGGGGGGTGGATGGCGCTTCCGCCACCGCACGCATGCGCACTTTTTTTGGAATTGTTTTTGGAATTTTTAAAAACTTTTTTGGGGGTCTGAACCTGCTGCCCCCCCCCCATGGCTGCTGCCCTAGGCCATGGCCTAGGGTGGCCTTATGGGTAATCTGGGCCTGGGCCGGCATATTTGAGGTACCATCTTACCTCCTACTGAACCCAGAGATCACTTCGTTTTGAAGATCTGAACCTGCTGGACATCCCTAATTTTAAGATTTATCATCTAATGGCCACTAGGCGCAGGGCCTTTTTGATTGTGGCTCTTACGCTTTGGAATACGTTACCTGATGAAGCCCAAGCTCTCTGGGACCTGCCAACTTTTCGGGGGGCATGTAAAACACATCTATTCTGGCAGGCCTTTGAGCTAGGCTAATGGGGTTTAAATTGTTCTTAACTGTGTTTTTATTTTTTTAATTACAAATTGTATTATTGTTCGGCTTGTAAACCACTCCGAGCCTTTGGGGAGTGGCAGTATAGAAATCTGAATAATAAATAATGTCTCACAATGCGTTTCAATGGCTGAGTGGGGATTCATAGTCCAGAGTGGTAATTCAATGTGAAAACCACCACACCGTGCGGGCTTGCAACTAACGAACTATTAGGCATGGTTTCAAACCCAAAAATGGCGATTCTAAAATCAAATGGGGGGGGGGGGTTATTAGTAAAAGAAAGACTTACAAAAAAAATTCCAAAAATTTCTAAATGTAACTTAATTACTAACGAATTTCGTTAGTAGTTCGTATGCCAGCGCATGCATATTCCAGATGGTTTTGCCTACAACTCCCAGAAATCCTAACAGCTGGTAAACTGGCTGGGATTTCTGGGAGTTGTAGGCCAAAACTTGAATAAATCACACTGAATTCTAGATGGGACTCTCCAAATAGGAAGGAGGGAGGGAAGGAGGGAGGGAGGGAGGGAGGGGGTATTCTATTCTTGGAAGCAGCAAAAGAAAAGGAGGAGGAGCCCCCCCCCTCGCTCCTCGCTGCCTCTCTCTCACCCCGATCCTGAGGGAGCGAGGGCCCAAGTTTGCCCAGACTGAGAGGAAAAGGAAGAGGCCTGAGGCTGTGAGGAATGGTGGGAGTTGAAGTCCAAAACACCTGGAGGGCTGAAGTTGGCCCCTCATGAAGCCTCTTCAAGGTTTTAGATCCTGGCAGGCAGAAGGGGCAGGGAGAGCCGTCCACTCCTCCTCCCCTGCCAGGATCTAAAGCATCAAAGAGTATTGGGGTGAGAAACCAACCTAATGTATAATAGAATGAATGCTACTGTAAGTGCCTAATATTATAAGTAATCCAACTGGTCATATACCTACATTCCATGCACATGCAATAATACAGCAGTAATAACAATGGGTATAAGAAGAGGTAAAATTCAAACCGAAGTATTCTGACTGTGGTCCTTCCTCAAACTGCAAAAGGCTCTTCTCTATGAGCGGGAAAAGGCAAAACCCCGGCACAGCATTTGCTGCCTGGGTGCACACATACATATTCTTGGGGGGTTGCTGCAGAATCTTCTCTATGAGCCCGGATTCTGCAGCAAATCCCCCCCAAGAATATGTATGTGTGTGCACCCAGGCAGCAAATGCTGTGCCCGGGTTTTGCCTTTTCCCGGGCTCATAGAGAAGAGCCTTTAGCAGTTTGCACTGCTTGAGGAGGACCACAGTCAGAGTACTTCGGTTTGAATTTTACCTCTTCTTATACCCATTGTTATTACTGCTGTATTATTGCATGTGCATGGAATGTAGGTATATGACCAGTTGGATTACTTATAATATTAGGCACTTACAGTAGCATTCATTCTATTATACATTAGGTTGGTTTCTCACCCCAATACTCTTTGATGCTTTAGATCCTGGCAGGCAGGAGAGGCAGGGGAAGCCTGGAAAATGTAAACAGAGGTTTACTCAGAGTAAATCCACAAGGAGGGCACTTCATCCAAAGTGCCCTCCTTTGCAGATTTACTTCTGAGTAATCCTCTCTGTTTACATTTTCCAGGCTTCCAGCCGAAAAAGAAGGAGCGAGTTTAGGGCTTGCCTTGCCATAATACTTATTGGCAAGGGAGGCGGGAGGGTGGTGAGAGAGAAGGAGGGTGCCCCCTTACGACCTAATAACGACACTTAAGAAAATCCTAGCCCCGAAGTTCTATAAAGAAAGTCCACTTCCTGGTTGGCGTTCCAGGTGCGGAAATACTCGAAAGTAGCATTTCTTACGAATTTCTTACGAATCATTTCATTTTCATAACTTTTTCTCATGCCTACTAAATGTATTCTCAAAATAAAATGAATAAATAAAATGGATAAACTGAGAAAATGTCTCAGAGTTCAAGGCAAGTGGAATTTAAGGCTGGAAAACTGAGAACAAATAGCCAACAGAACTTTTCCCATTCTACTTGATGTCTGTGTTCACTTTTTGGCCACTTGCACATCAGAGAAATCAATCAACTTTGTGAAGCACAGTACATAGTTTATCATGCTGGCATCAAATGTGATAGGAGTCCATGAACTGGTTTTATGAACTTCTTATCATTTGTCAATTGAGCACTCAGCATAATGGTATGAAGAAAGAAAATTGCCATTTCCTCAGATCACTACTAAAAAGTTTTCAGAGAACAATGAACATTCACTCAGTCCACTCAGTCCCAAGAAGGATACCGAAGAAGCAGAAAATGCCTGCCCTTCACATAAAAGTTGATAGGTTGATGAAAATATTCCCAGAGGCACAAAGTAACCGGAGACTTGAATTCTTCCAAAGATAACCCTGAACATATCATTTTACGATAAGATATGGCTTGGTATCTCAGTGCAGATGCACGTTTTGGAGAAATGATAAAGCAGCTAAAAGCCTCTAGGAATTACTTATCTATAGCCCGATAAGGAGGAAGAGGGTCTTTTTTGTTATCTTGCAGCCTAGATCTTAGATCTGCTTATTGTTGTGGTGGGTCAAAAGGAGGATAAGATGGCTCGGATAAAAACAAAAATTAAACTGTAGTGGCTAATATGAAATAAAGTTATGGTATTGATTTCAAAGGCAGGGAAGAGTAAAAGAAAACAAATGCTATGAATGTGTCCCCTGGCTCTGAATTATAAATTGTTATTTATTTATTTATTTATTTATTTAGTGCAGTGTTTCCCAACCTTTTTGGAGCCGCGGCACATTTTTTTACATTTATTTATTTATTTATTTATTATTGAGGCTTTTATGCCGCCGACTCCCGGGGGCTCGCGGCGGCTCACAAGAGCCAATGCATACAACAAAGGGTTTAAACGTAACAGGTTAAAACAGCAGTAATAGCATTAAAACAACAGCATTAAAACAATAACAGCGGCAAATGCAGCAGCACGATGCAGAAGGACGTACGGGCCTACTCACCAAAGGCCTGCCTAAACAGATAGGTTTTGCAGGCTTGTCTAAACGGGAGTAGGTCCCTCAGGGCCCTGGTTTCGGCCGGGAGGGCGTTCCATAGCGTGGGGGCTATAACAGAGAACGCCCTCCGGTGGGTAGATGTCAGGTACGCCGACTTTATTGATGGTACTTCCAAAAGGTTGGCATCCTCAGACCGTAGTGATCTCGACGGGCAATATGCAGTGAGACGGTCCCTCAGGTATGCTGGCCCCAGGCCGTATAAGGCCTTAAAGGTAAGGACCAACACTTTGAAGGCGATCCGGTGCTCAATAGGCAGCCAGTGCAGGTCCTGCAAGATTGGTGTTATACGGCAGCCTGCTGGAGCCCCAGACAGGAGCCGGGCGGCAGTGTTCTGCACCAGCCTGAGCTTCCGGATCGACGACATAGGAAGGCCAACGTAAAGCGCGTTACAGTAATCTAGCCTCGAGATGACCGTGGCTTGGATCACCGTGGCTAGGTCGCTCCGGGAGAGGTAGGGGGCCAGCCTCCTTGCCTGGCGGAGGTGGAAAAAAGCAGCCTTGCTGACCGCAGAGACCTGGGCCTCCATGGACAGCTGGGAGTCCAGATGGACACCCAGGCTCTTCACAGACGGCGCTGGGTGCAGCGCCGCCCCATCCAGGGTCGGAAGCCAGGCACCCACCCCACCCGGGCGGCCCAGCCACAAGATCTCCGTCTTCGCCGGATTCACCCTCAACCTACTGGCTCGCAGCCATCCAGTAACGGCTTTGAGGCAATGCTGGAAATTATCGGGGACGGACTCCAGCCTGCCCCCCATCCTCAGAATGAGCTGGGTGTCATCAGCGTACTGATGGCAGACCAGCCCATAACTCCGCACCAGCTGTGCAAGCGGCTGCATGTAGATGTTAAATAACAGAGGGGAGAGGATGGCCCCCTGTGGAATTTACAAAATCCTGGGGCACACCACCAACCAAAATGACACAAAATGACACTCTATCACAGTAATATATATAGTTAATATGTTTTTAAATGTATTTATACACTCAGTGTGAAACCTGGGCCTATTTCGATGAACACAAAATAGATATCCTGGCAGGAATGGCAGAAAGACACACACAAAGGTCTTGCTCAACAGCTGCCAGTCATGGGGAAACTTCGGCTCTCTGGGTGCTTTGGACTTCAACTCCCAACATTCCTAACAGCCTGAGGCTCTTTCCTGCTTAAGTGGCTGAGGGGGGAAAAGGAAAAGGGCCTGAGGCTGCTAGGAATGGTGGGAGTTGGAGTCCAAAACACCTGGAAGGTCCAAGTTTGCCCATGCCAGGTTTCGATTCCATCGCCACATCTATCTTCAGCCTTTGGCGGTTTGAATATATGTGATTATCTACGTGATTTTCTACCTTGTCGTTATGATTATGGTGCTGCTTCTTTAAATTGTCCGCAAACTGACTGTGTTATTGTGCGGATCCCGGAACTGACATTGCATAACATCGTGAGGATACACTTTGTTTTTTGCACTCACTTCCGTCATTTCATCAAATATCGCGAGTTTTCCGTAGAGGAGCGCTCCGTGAACTCGCTACTTCCTGGTTCGCAACTCCTCCGCTCTCTGTGGCGACCATGCCGAACTAACTTATGTAAGACTTTTGATTTTCTCCAGCAGGATTGGGTACTTTGAATGTGTTTTTTGCATATGATTATGTATGATTAATTGTGCATTTTGAACTGTGACGTAGTGGCGCTCCTTTAATAAGTAAGGGTATTGGAGGTTCCAAGTTCCCACGGCACACCTGATGATTGCTCACGGCACACTAGTGTGCCCCGGCACACTGGTTGGGAAACACTGATTTAGTGTATTTATAACCCACCCTTCTCTACCCCCTCCCCGGGGGGACGGGACGGGACGGGACGGGACTCAGGACGACTTACAAGGCACAATTAGATGCCAGCAACAATACACAATATAAAACACTAATACAACAAGATTAAAACATCAACATTAAAACATTACCTATCCAGTTCATCTAAAATTCTATCTATGCAATGTACATTCAAATAATCAATCAATGGCGGAAGCCGTGTTTCATGTCCATCGTTAAAACACTCCGTTCCAAATAAAGTGCTGCAGTTACTGTGCGAAGGCCTGGTCCCACAACCACGTTTTTACTTTCTTCCTGAAAACTAGGAGGGATGGGTTGATCGTATTTTGCTTGGAAGTACATTCCACAGGCGGGGGGCCACAACCGAGAAGGCCCTATCTCTCGTCCCCGCCAGCTGCAGTTGAGTTGCTGGCGGAAGCGAGAGCAGGGCCTCCCTGGATTATCTTAAGTTACAAGGTGGGACGTAGCGGCAGATGCGTTCAGACAAGTTGTAGCACAGCAGTTCTCGTTTGTGCCTGGTGGGCAGGGGGCAGCACCGGGGGTCCCACTAGCATTGGAGCCAGTTGATTCGGAAGAGGATTTGGAGGGGCTAGAAGAAGGGGATTTTGAGATAGCTGGACCTTCTTCTCCCACAGAAAGCCTGGCCTGGGATGACGGCTGGCCTGACCCTTACGAACAGCAGGAAGGCCAGTTGGAATTCGAAAGCAGTGATAGTGAAGATTACGAGCGGCCGGGGGGGGCGAGGCTCGCAGGAGAGGATGTGGGAAACAACCAGGGAGAGGCCGGGGGAAGCAGATGGGGAGTTTGACTCTCACGAAGATAGGGAAGCAGGTGCTGGGAGGCAAGGTCGAACCTTTGATAGGAGACGGAGCATTGAGGCTAGCAGGAGGGGTAGGTTCCACAGCCTAGACCGACCGAGGGTTCGCAGCACAGATTGGAGGAGGAGAAGCCTAGAGCGTCGGGGGCCTCATCAAGGGGATTAAGTATAGGATCCATGGGAACGAATCCTCAGTACTTCGGCCACGTCTCACCTATGCAGATGTGTAGCGAAGCCAAGACCAGTCTAAAGTGCCTGCCAAGAAGAGTTTATCTTGTAACCTTGCTTTGTTCCTGATCCGCTAGTTAAGCGGAGCCTTGCCAAGTTTTTGAAAGAACTGCCAAGTTTGCCTTTTGGACTTTACCTTTACTTTTGGATTACTTTGATACTTTTATGGACAATTACCTTTTCAACTGTTTTTATACTTCAATAAAGTAGTTAGCTGATTATCGTCTCTGTGTGTGTGATTAAGGGGCCGGCCTAGGTCTTGCATCGTGACACAAGTAAGCTGGGCCAGAACCGTATAGAGCTCTAAAGGTCAAAATCAGCACTTTGAATTGATCGTATTTCGCTTGGAAGCGCATTCCACAGGCGGGGAATACAAATTAGGATGCAGTACATGAAATAAGAAATATAGACAGTCCTCATACATAATTTTATTGGACTAATATAAAAGCTGGAGGAGCAATTGGATGTTTCATTTGGTAGGTGGGAATGAAGTACTTAAATTGGTTTCATCTCCCCTGGTTTATCTTTTCTCCCCTGGTCTTTTTCTTCTTCTTTTAATGGATTATCCCCCTAGTTTAATTTCAAGACTTGAGGCACATCTGTCTGCACCAACAAACCAATAGAGTCCGTGTGGTGTAGGGGTTTGGGTGTGGGACTATGGGTACATCTTTCCACAGTCATAGAGATACCAAAATGCTTGTTTGTAAAGCTATCATCCTCCCAACTCTGTTGTATGCCTGCAAAAGTTGGACCGTCTACAAATATCTCTCTCAATTTCTGGAAAGATTCCATCAGCGTTGTCCTTAAAAAATCCTGCAATTCTCTTGAGAAGAGAGATGGACAAACATTTGGAAAGAAGCAACGACCACCAGCATTGAAGCGATGATTCTCTGCCATCAACTTCGCTGGAATTTCTGATCATCATCTTCCAAAGCAAGTTACTTTACTCTCACCTCAAGAATGGGATGTGGAATGTCGGTGGACAAGAAAAGAGATTTAAAGGTAGACTTAAAGCTAAAGTTAAAAAATGTGGCATAAACAATGAGAATTGGGAATCCCTGGCTCATAAGCATTCTAACTGGAGGTCAACTGTAACCAATGTACTTGAGGGAGCAGCTTACTCCATATGTACCCAGAAGATCACTGCGTTCAGAGGACCACAACCTCCTCGAGATTCCTGATGTGAAATTATGTAGGTTGGCTAGCACTCGGCGGAGGACATTTTCAGTGGCCGCACCAACATTGTGGAATACCCAGCCAGTAGAAACGAGGGCCCTGCACGATTTGATGGCCTTCCGCAGGGCCTGAAAGACCTGGCTATTCCGGCAGGCGTTTGGCAATTGATTAACGTGCTGCAGAACGAATCCGCCTCTGAATATTTGCTGTGCCACGAACTGGCGCCCTCTTTTCCGACCTCTAATGTTGTATTTTATTGTTAGGAATATTTTAATGTTGCTACGATGTTTTAATGATGTTTTAACGATGCTGGGACATTATGCGACTGTGTGTTTTCATCTATGTGAACCGCTACGAGCTTCGGGAGATGCGGTCTATTAAATTTGAATTATAAATAAATAAATAAATAAAATAGTGCAATGAATTTTGAAGAAAACCCTTATTGGGACTCCATTCCATCTGGAAACTGACGTTCTCATTGTTAAAGACCATATGGATCCAGGATAGGTCTCTACTGTCACATACTGACCCACCGTCAACCCTCTACTACTGGAAAACAATTACACTCAACCACGAGGGATTACTCATGATGATGATGGGCCCCTCTACATAGTCACAATTCTGGAGCCAGTCCAGAGCATTGCTGATTTAGATTAGCACCAGATTCAGTGGAGGTGTTTATATCCTTCATTCCTGAACTGAAACAGTGGCAGGAGTGGAATACATTTGGCTCAAACTATTCCACTCATTGGATCGTCACCCTTACCTTTGCTGTGCTTTCTTAGCACAGCAGTAGCAATAAAAACCCCAGAGAGCTCCTGGCTGTCGCTGGGCACATTTGTTGAGACTAGCAAAGGTGCCTAGGCAAATTGGGCAAAGAAGAGGGGACAATTCTCCTCTTTCCCCCAAACCGTGTGGATGATGTCAGCAAAGGTACACGGTGATAACTGGAGCTCTGTAGTCACTGCTTTAGCAACAAACAACAGCCTATGTAAGTTTCCTCCCTTTTCCTTGCTCCGTGAAGCAAAGGAAAAAGGGGGTGATGACACTGGCTCATATGAACAATTGGATAAGAATGGGTTTAAGGTAGTCCAGCTGTCCATGATCACCATGCATTTGCTCCAGATTTTCAAGGAAATTTCAGAGCATCCCAACTTCTGCTAATGCGAGGTAAATGCTTTCCCCCCACATTACAGACCAGAAGATCCTGTAGATCACATGGACATCCAGGAGTGACATCTGGCACACTTCAAGGTTTCTGGCCTTTGTATATAGGCCCTATGACTCTGAAGATCGGGATTTGTTTTCTTGCTTAGCCATGGAAACCCACTCGGTGACCTTGGGAGAATCATACATTGTCAGCTCCAAAAGACACCTGAGAATCAGCATAAGTCAGAAATGACATGAGGGCTTACAACAACAACTGGCCAATAAACATACAAGCCCTGGAAGAGAATTTGCAAGGGTTGAATCATTCATTTCATTTCATTTTATTATTTCATGGGTCGCCCTCCACCGAAGGGCTCTGGGTGACTTACACAAGACAGAATAAATGAACTTATGCAAATGGCATTAAAATGGTTACAATTTAAATGCTCTGCCGAAGATCCGTGTTTAAAGTGCTTGCATAAAACACCGTAGGTCGGGGCATGGCTCTTACATATGGAGGTAGGGAATTCCACAGAGTTGGGGTGGAGATTGAAAAAGCCCTACTGTCATGCCCCAACCTGACTCTAGCCCTCAGCAAGACCCATGCCATGATGAATCCCAAGTTAGAACCAAAGTTTCACAGAGGCCTGACAGGCCTGAAAGGTCCAAGCGGCAGAGGCAGGTTCATTCCCTGTTCAAGGCCACCGTAGCCCAAGATTCACCTCAGGCTCCGAATGATAAACAGTGCCTAGAAAACCAAGCGGAGTTAACTCCCTATTGCCAGCTGCCCTTGCTAATTGGGAGCACATACCAATCCGATGCGGCAGGGATAGGCAAGGCCCAGCTGGGATCTGTTTTGAGAACTGACTTTCGATGCACCTTGGTTTCGAAGGGATCAAAGCCTCTGAGACCTACTTAAGCTAGACCCCAGAGATGGAAGGTATCCTTCGTCAACGTTCAGAACTCCACGTCTAAGCTACCACGGAACCGTGCCTGGGCCTTGGGCCTTCCAGCTTCTAAAGACTCTGTTTGCCAAGCCTTGTGCCAAGACCCTTTCCTTGGATTTAGCCCATTTGGGGCAAGAGGATTCTCTTTACTTTTGTTCCTGTTTGCCAAAGGACTATAGCCCTGTTCCTGCTTCCCTTTGGACAATTGCTGCTATCTGTTGCTGCTCTGAAGGCATCAATAGACTATATTTCCTAGCCTCTTTCCTTTAACCATATATTCTAAATAAAGCATTTAACCTCTGCCAGTGTCAAGCGGTTTACTGAGGGGCCTTCAGGTCTATGGTGCAACACTTACGCCTTGTAGATTCTAGGCGTACCTCCTTGGGGCCCGGAAGATAGAGAAGGTTTTCTTGGGCTGGTCGTGGTGACCGCTGGTGGTGAAAGGGGGAAAGGCGGTCCCTGAGATATAATGGACCCTGACCGTAAAGGACCTTGAACGTCAAGACCAGTATCTTATAAGAAACCCGAACAAGAACAAGACCAGTATCTTATAAGAAACCCGATTTAGAACAAGAGGGGTTAAAATTCCCCCACTCACTAATATTTCCTCTGCAGATGCTTTCCCTGAAATATTGCATATTTATTTATTTATTTCCGGCATTTTACCCCACTCTTCTCAACCCCCGAGGGGGGACTCAAAGCGGCTTCCAAAAAGGCACAATTCGATGCCAACACAATAAAACACATAAAACACAGTATAAAACCCCCCAAAACATTACATATTAAAATACAATTACATCAACATATCATACACATTCATTTAAGTTTTTTAAAAATCCACTCTAAAATGCTGCCTTGTGCTAGTGTGCAAACGCCTGGTCCCATAGCCAGGCTTTTACTTTTTCCTGAATGTCAGGAGGGATGGAATTGATCGTATGTCACTAGGAGGCGCGTTCCACAGATGGGGAGCCACCACCGAGAAGGCCGTCTCCCTCGTCCCCACCAGCCGCATTTGAGAAGTCGGCGGGAGCGAGAGCAAAGCCTCCCCGGATGATCTTAAATTACGAGGTGGGATGTAGCGGCAGATGCGTTCGGACAAGTAAGCTGGGCCAGAACCATATAGAGCTTTAAAGGTCAAGACCAGCACTTTGAATTGAGCTCGGAAGTGGATAGGCAGCCAGTGGAGCTGACACAACAGGGGGGTGGTATGCTCCCTGTATGTAGCTCCCGTTAGTAATCTGGCTGCCGCCCGTTGGACTAGTTGTAATTTCCGAACTGTCTTCAAAGGCAGCCCCACGTAGAGTGCGTTGCAGTAATCTATTCGGGATGTGTAGCAAACCAGTTCTCTTTTGTGCCTGGGGGGCAGGGGGCAGCACCGGGGGTCCCACTTGCATTAGAACCAGCTGCAGCTGAGGAAGAAATGGAGGAAGGGGTTAATGAGCTAGCTGGACCTTCTTCTCCCACAGAGAGCTTGGCCTGGGATGAAGGATGGCCGGATGGCTATGATACCTGGGAAGGTCAGGCTGATCCTGAAAGTGCTGATAGCGATGATTGTTATGAGAAACCGGGTGGGTACGGATCACAGGAGAGAATTTGGGAAAACATGGGCGATGAGGCCATGGAAGCTGAAGGGGAGTTAGACTCTCTTTTTTTTTCAGGCTAGCGTTTGGCTAAACCCAAATGTGATTGGCTCGTCCTGCTTCAGTTAAAGAATTGTTGACCCGTTCCATCTCGGTTATGTATCGTGTTTTTACTATGTGTTTTTATTGTATGTTTTATTATATGTTTGCAATTGTGATCCGCCCTGAGCCTGCAGGGAGGAGCGGAATATAAAACCGAAGAAATAAAATAAATAAAATAAATAAAGATAGTGAGCCAGGTGCTGGGAGGCAAGGTCGGAGCTTTGATAGGAGACGGAGCATCGACTCCAGCAGGAGGGATTGGCACCGCAGCCTAGAGCGCCAGAGAAGCGCGAGATCCCATAGCACAGACTACCGCCGAGCCTAGAGCGTCGGGGTCCCGCCGTGAGGTTTAAGTATAGGATCCGTGGGGAACGGATCCTCAGTAGCTCGGCCACTTCTAACCTAGGGAAGTGTAGCGAGCAAAGGACCACGGAGCCAAGTTGCGGCTCGTAACTTGCCAAGAAGTTTCTTGGGCCCTGATTGAACTTTGCCTTGTTCCTTGATCCGCTTGGATTTGCGGAGCTTTTGCCAAGTCTTTTGCCAAGACCTTTGCCTTTGGATTTTACTACGGACTCTTTACTTTTGGACAGAACTTTCAATATCTCATGGACAATTGCCTTTTTATATGTTCTTTATTCTTCAATAAATAGTTAGCTGATTACCGTCTCTGTGTGTGTGATAAAGGGGGCCGGCTGAGTCCTTGCATCGTGACAGGATGTGACCAGAGTGTGGACGACCGTAGCCAGATCAGACTTCCCAAGGTACGGGTAATATCACTTCACTTCTCTATGATATTACAACGGATTATGAAATGCATTTTTAAAAATCACTTCTCGTAAAACCACATGGAAATAGAAGAATAAAAGGCTAAAATGATATAAAATAGATAGCTGCTTTCAAATTAGAACCCCAGCCAGATTAATAAATCAATTTAGATGTGAAATGCTTAAGCAAACAAATGGTTTTTGCTCTACCGCTGAGAAGACTATAATGTCAAGCACCACTCAGGGATGATGCTCTGCTCTCTCCTTTCGCACATGACACAGCAAGGGTGCTTCAAGAAGAGCTCCCCTGGTGAGCTTAAAGCACAGAAAGGCAGGCTGGAACAGAGAGAGGTTCTCTTTCAGATATTTGGACCCCAAGCCATTAGCCATGTTACGACAGCCAATAAAGAGTTGGAGTCATGGTAAGAAATGCATGTAGAAATTTTATTTTATTTTTGTCTTGTATAGTGAAAGTAGATTGTGGGCTAAGTCATAGCAGGATAAATGTTTAAGGGGAAGGATTAAAAGAACTGAAGACCAGATGTTTTTGGAGCCAATTTTGTTCTTTGTTCTTTTACTCACTCATACTGTTTGCACTGTATCACTCTGCTGTACTGGGTAGTTGAGATATGTGATCTTTCCTGCCCACTAGGGGTGGTTGATCCATTTAAAAAATGGTTCTAAACTACTAATCGGGGAGGGGGATTTCTTTTTTGATTAGTAATTGAAATACTTACAAAAAAAATTTCCAAAAAGTTCGTGATTAAAACATTATTAATAACAAGTATTTGTTATTATTCGTGACCTCAGTTGGGAGGGAAGAATGGAGGGCAACACTTCAATACACAAACAAAGCAATCACTGGTAACAACTCGTTATACACAAAGCTAAACCACAGGGTATAAAGGGGCAGATCTACAGGAATAAAGATATAGACACGTGTAGAGGTAAAAATCACAGGTATAATCATATGAACAAATTCAAGTGCTAAATAGCATAACAATCTCACAAAAAGCACAATGCAATGCAATTAATTCACAGTGTTCCCAATTCACATAATAACAATGGTAGTGCCCATACAATGGTGTAGGGCCAAGTACAATATTTCAACAGAATCTGTGTATCCCTATCAATAGTCAAGAGTATAATAACTCATAGGCTAGCGACTGAGTCAGAAAGGGAGCCTTGATGGGTAGAAGAGCTGGCAAGCTGCTAGATGGCCAGGCGCCAACGGCTCGAGGTAAGCTGACGGCGCCAAGATGGCCGTTTCGTAAACTCCGCTTCCTCAGGGCGCTCAAAACTTCTGACCGCTCCTCCCCAGTGTTGTAGTAACACAATAAGGACTCAAAGTCGATACGGGAGATTTCGCGTTTCCGTGTTCTAATACATGTCGATACTGTGAGTCATCTCCCGGGCTGTGATTTTTACCTCTACACGTGTCTATATCTTTATTCCTGTAGATCTGCCCCTTTATACCCTGTGGTTTAGCTTTGTGTATAACGAAGAATGGAGGGCAAGCCTGGATCAGTCCTAAAGGCCACTAATACATCATAGAAGCAAGCTATATCAACAAATAATCAGTTAATGCAAATGAAATGCACAGATAAAGTACGAGCTTCTTCTAACAGGAATATTTATCTCCTCCAAAATTGCTTTTCAGGGTCACTTACAGACATCAGAGTCCTGTCCCTGCCTTCTGCCTTCTCCCAGGAAAGAGGAAAAGCGCGTGAAAGCTTTGCCCAGAACTGCAGACCCGAGCAATGGATTGCCAGAGCAATGGATCCAATCCATTCTCTCTGGCAATCGATTGCTCGGGTCTGCGGTTTTCGGCAAAGCTTTCACGCGCTTTTCCTTTTTCCTGGGAGAAGGCAGGGACAGGACTCTGATGTCTGTAAGTGACCCTGAAAAACAATTTTGGAGGAGATAAATATTCCTGTTAGAAGAATCTCTGAGCTGGCGAGAGGAGAAGGGAAAAATACGATCTATTACAAAAATTAAAGAAAAATTGCCATCCCAGGTTCGGTAAAGAAATTATACTTCCTGGTTAGGGCCTGAGGGTCGGTAAAGTAAGGAAATAATTTTAAATAAGAAAAATAAACCGAATTTCAAATACATTTAAATAGGAGATAACCAGGCCTACTACCCACTACCATTTTTTTTTCTTTTCCTAGCATGCTCAATAATGCATCACCTCAGAACTTAGGTTGCAATTACATTGTAGAATAAATGCAGTTTGGCACATTAATTGCAAAAGCTTAATGCTATTGAATCGTGGGACTTGTAGTTTTACAAAGTCTTTAGACATTTCTGCGAAAGGGTGTTCATGGCTCAACAACTACAACTCCTAGGAATCCATAGCACTGAACAATAGGGTTGCCACTTTTTGATATAAGAAATAAAGGACATTTACCTAAAAATATGGGATTTTTTGCAAAAATATAGGGACACATCATTAAAAAAATTCATTCACTTCAACTCCCACCATTCCTAACAGCCTTAGGCACCTTCCTTTCCCCCTGTGGCCACTTAAGCTCTAGGAAAAAAGGGATGAGGGGGAAAAGGAAATGACCTGGGGCTGTTAGGAATGGTGGGAGTTGGAGTCCACAACATCTGGAAGGGCCCAAGTTGGCCCATGCGTGGCCTAGAGTGTGTTGCAACCTGGACCTGGAGGATCCCTCAGTAAACCACCATGAAGCAGCCGTGATTAAAAGCTTTATTTAGAATAGGTAGAAAGGAGGAAAGTGATAAAAATATAGTCCACTGATGCTTCCAGCATCCGAGTATTGCAAGGCAATAGTTCCAAAAGAGTTCAAAGATCCAATAAATGAAGAAGTAAGCTTGAAACCCCAATAGGCTTAAATCCAGAATAAGTTCTTGGCAAACGTGGGCTTGACTGGAGACTTGAGTACTGTGGAGGCGCGGCGGCTTGGTCCTTGGAGCTTAGGTTCTGTGGAACTTGGCAATGGAAGCTAAACGTTGGCGCGAGATCAAGAGCGCCAACGGAACCCAACTTAAATAGGCTCCGCATTGTTTTGATCTCTGAGGCGCTGAGTGCGTCGTAACTCTTTCCCATGGACAGTGTGTGGGCTTGACTTTCCCAAGCCTTTTGAGGAAGGCAAATATGTCAGCTCATTAACGGCTGCACCTGGAGAAACAGGGGAAAGCGAAGCTTTGCCTTCCCAGTGCCTCTTATCAGCTTGGGAAAGAAGAGGGCTGCGTCTAGCCTTGACTGCTGGCTGACTCAGAGGCCTCTGCAAAGGTTTCTCTTTAGACTTGGTTGAGGACTGCGATTTAACATGGCTTCTGTCTTGCTTGGCTATGGAATCAGGCTGAGGCATGACAGAGTGCCAGGCCATGGCCCCAAGGCTCACCGGTTGTAGAGGTGCAGCTGGGGCTCCGAGGGATGCGAGCGGGAAGGGTGACACGCGGGTGGCCAAGCGCTCCCAGAGGGCTCCTGGGGTGATGCCGTCCAACCCCTCCAGCACCGGAAGGAGGGATGCCGGCAGGGACTCCGCTTTGCCAATAAGCAGAGGGCATGGCACACCAGAACTGACGTCGCCATCCTGCTCTCTCTCTCCCCCTCTCTCCCTCTCTCCCTCCCTCTCTCTCTCTCTCTCTCTCTCTCAGCTCTCCCACGGCAACGGCCCAACAGGCAGGCCTCCACCTCAAACTCAAAAAGAGCCTTGCTTCCTGCTGCCACCTGTCCTGTCAATACGGGACAGAAGCTTAAAAATGGGACACAGAATTCTGGGCCAAAATACGGGACGTCCCATATGATACGGGACAGTTGGCAACCCTACCATGACAATTAAAGTGGCATTAAACTGAATTAGTTCTATAGTATACAGACACCCTTAGGTGATCACCTTTAGAGAAGGAAGAAGTGATAGCCTCCAGGAATGGCTACAAAATTCTACTCCATTGTCACTGATCACAAGGAAAAAAGCTCATTAACGGCTGCACAATATTTGGCTACTCAGTCTGTAAAGATTTTTTAAAATAATATATTTTATTTGCTTTTTGAAGTTTAAAACAATACACAAAGTAAAACAATTCACCCACAAACTACCTAACGGTAGACAAACACGAGTACTTCCCTCCCATTCAGTTTCCCTTGAATTATCATATTGAGCAATGATTCACTCCGATAATTGTGTCCTTTACCGAACTTCATTTCGTATCACCCCCGCTCTTATCTGTCTGATGTAATCATCCATTCAACATTACAATTCTTCAGGCAATCTGTAATCAATGTCTAGTCTGTATGTTTCATTTTAGCATTTTGCGCTAGAGCCCTAGTAAGGCAGTCCAAATTCATTATGTCCAATAATTTTAATCTCCATTCATTAATCTTCGGAACAGCTTCTTCCTTCCATCTTTTTACTATTATCATCCTGGCCGCAGAAATGCAATATATAAAAAGTTTTTCTTTATTTTTTTTTCTAATTTGAAATCAATCAGGTCTAATAATAAATATTCTGGTTTTAGATCAAATTTAATTTTTAATGCTTTTTGTATTTCCTTATATATTCTCTCCCAATATTTTTTTTTACCTTTTTGCAATTCCACCACGTGTGGAAAAAGTTGCCTACTTCCTTCCTACATTTCCAACACTTGTTACTATAATTACCATGATATTTTTTGCAATTTTTGTCTATAAAGATTTTGACTCTGTGTACACCTGTTTGTATTCATCATGTTGAATTTGCCATATTTCTTTTTTATTTTTCTGACAGCTATTGCCACCTTTAATAATTCTCTCCTTATTGGTCAGCATGGCATTATTCATTGAATTTAGCCAGAGAAGACAGGTGATAATTAAACTCAGTTTGTGTTTCGATAGAGAAGAGATTAAGAAGGAGATAATTAAATTCGAAAATTTTAAAATGTGTGTGAAAATGAAACTGATAGATTCAGAAATAGTATTCCACTATTAAAACCGCTAGCTGCAGGAAAAGCCGCTGACCGGAGAGTTAGAAGTTCGAAGCTTCGAGTTGGGGTTAGCTACCGACTGTCAGTCTTACCTTCTGCTAACCTAGTAATTTGAAAGCATGCAATGAGAGTGCATCAATATGTATCACCTTGGCGGGAAGGTAAAAGGGCATCCCATGCACACATGCAAACAAAAAGATTGGGGATGTCAACAGAAAGCGGGCTCCTCAGAATAGAAAATGGCCGGAGTTGAGCATTGCCATAGATGCCAGAGATAAAAAAAGGGGAAGGCCTTTACCTTATTTGTGTATTGTATACCGTTGTTCATTGTGTAAAAGGTATTGAATGTTTGCCTTGTAATCCCCTCTGAGTCCTTCCGGGGAGATAAAGTGGAAGAGAAATTTGCCTGCCCACCCCCGAAATAAAGAGACAAAACAACACAACAAGATCCTCTGGAAAGGTCCTGCTCTCGGTCCCGCTGGCTTCGCAAGAGCGGCTGGTGGGGACGAGAGACAGGGCCTTCTCTGTGGTCGCCCCTCGACTGTGGAACTCTCTCCCAAGTGATGCTAGGTCTGCCCTCTCCCTGTTGTCCTTTAGGAGGCTGGTCAACACCTGGATGTGGAACCAGGCCTTCCCAGAATAGGCTGAGATTGGCTATTGTCTGAATGTATGACCACGTTTACAGATTGAGTGGAATTGTTTTAATGGCAATGTGTTTTATGCTGGGTTTTAATGTATTTTATAGGCATGGTTTTAGAACCCAAAAATAGCAAATCGAAAATCTAATGGGGGATTTTTTTGATTAGTAATAGGAAGACTTACAAAAAAAATTCCAAAAATTTCTAAAAAATAACTTAATTACTAACGAAATTCGTTAGTAGTTCGTATGCCAGAGCATGCGCATTCCAGAGGGTTTTGGCCTACAACTCCCAGAAATCCTAACAGCTGGTAAATTGGCTGGGATTTCTGGGAGTTGTAGGCCAAAACTTGAATAAATCACACTGAATTCTAGATGGGACTCTCCAAATAGGAAGGAGGGAAGGAAGGAGGGAGGGAGGAAGGGAGGGGGGTATTCTCTTCTTGGAAGCAGCAAAAGAAAAGGAGGAGGAGCCCCCTCCTCGCTCCTCGCTGCCTCTCTCTCACCCCGATCCGAGGAGTGAGGGCCCAAGTTTGCCCAGGCTGGTCATATACCTACATTCCACGCACATGCAATAATACAGCAGTAATAACAATGGGTATAAGAAGAGGTAACATTCAAACCGAAGAAGTATTCTGACTGTCTCTCCTCATGCGGTGCAAACGGGCTCTGTGAGCCCGGGAAAGAAATCAGCGTTTGCTGCTTGGGTGCACACACATACATATTCTTTGGGGGATTTGCTGCAGAATCTTCTCTATGAGCCGGGATTCTGCAGCAAATCCCCAAGAATATGTATGTGTGTGCTCCCAAGCAGCAAACGCTGGCTTTCCCGGGCTAATAAGAGAAGAGCCCGTTTGCACTGCATGAGGAGAGACGAGTCAGAATACTTGGTTTGAATTTTACCTCTTGTTATTGTTATTACTGCTGTATTATTGCATGTGCATGGAATGTAGGTATGACCAGTTGGATTACTTATAATATTAGGCACTTACAGTAGCATTCATTCTATTATACATTAGGTTGGTTTCTCACCCCAATACTCTTTGATGCTTTAGATCCTGGCAGGGCAGGAGAGGCAGGGAAGCCTGGAAAAATGTAAACAGAGGTTTACTCAGAAGTAAATCCACACAGAAGGGCCCTTCACCCAAAGTGCCCTCCTTTGCAGATTTACTTCTGAGTAATCCTCTCTGTTTACATTTTTTCCAGGCTTCCTTCCAGCCGAAAGAAGGAGCGAGTTTAGGGCTTGCCTTGCCATAATACTTATTGGCAAGGGAGGCGGGAGGGTGGTGTGGTGAGAGAAGGAGGTGCCCCCCTACGACCTAATAATGACACTTAAGAAAATCCTGGCCCCCGAAGTTCTATAAAGAAAGTCCACTTCCTGGTTGGCGTTCCAGGTGCGGAAATACTCGAAAATAGCATTTCTTACGAATTTCTTACGAAATGAATCATTTTCATAACTTTTTTCTCATGCCTAGTATTTTAATATGTTGTTGTAGTTGTTTTTAATCTGTATAGCATTGAATTTTTGCTGTTATGCCGGTCTGAGTCCCTAGATAGAGGTGAGAAGGAAGGGGTACAAAAGTTTTAAATAAATAAATAAATAAATAAATAAATAAATTTTGGGTTCAAATTAGGCAACTTTTATTTAAATGTTACATATTTTACTTTCCTTAACTTAAGTTAAGGGGTGTCAGGAATATGATGTGTCCAAGCCAGGTAGCCTCCCTACCCGGCTTAATAAGAGTAATTTACAGGCAAAACACCTGGATTGCCTGATTAGCCAACCACGTCAACCCTTTAAGGGAAATGAGTGAGAGGTCTATTCTCAAGATATTGAGAGCAGCCTCTTCCCATTCCAGGGCCATTTAACGTTACCTCACTCATCAACTTGAACTTTAAGGTGAGTATTTAACTTAATGGCCTTCACCCCTGAAGGGGGTGCCTTAGGTGCACACCAACTATGGGATTTCCCTAGATATTTTCCGCTAAAGTCTATTTATTAAAATTCACCATCCCATCTAGTCCCTAAACAGTAAAGGGGTAGGCAACCCCCCCTTCCACCCAAAACGTAGGGTGAAAAGGGGGGAAAAAGTCCTACCTGGTTCCAATGGGCAACCAAAATCAATACTGTTAATGGGCGGGAGTGGTGCGCCGACGTCCAGGCGCAGACTGAGCCTGGTGGGGGCTGGCCTTCCAATAGTCAGGTCATGCCCCCAGCTTCTGGAAGGTTCTGGTAAAAGTCTCCTCTTTCCCGTGGGAGGGAGGCAAATTGCTCTCCTCCCAGTTGTACTGGGAGGAAAGGGTAAAAGTGTCTTCTTCTTCAACTCAGTAAAAATTACCTTAAACTAGAAGCAGAATGGTTTTCTATTTTGTATTCGGAGATCCACATGTAACTATAATCCCGCCCTGTCCTCTCAATTTCATTAGCAGGATAGGGAAAAAACCTGCAAATTCATTGTGACCACAAACTTAGCAAATTTGTCCAGGTACCTTTGTGAATGCAAAATCAATTTGCATTTACTGTAGTTTAGTACTTTTATCAACAAGCATAACACACACCTACAGGTAGCCTCAGGAACAGGTAAGCCATACCTAAGAGATTCCCATGCAAGATGAGTCACAATGCTCCTTTTAAACTTGGTTTTACAAAAAGATCAGATGAAAGAGGATTCATTGTACATGCCTGAAAGGAGCATTTGCAGAGCCCAAGATGCCATCGTTTCTCTCTCTGTTCTCTTTTCAAATCCTTTGGCTTCACTGAGAATGCTTGTGTACTCAAAGTGGTAAAGTGCCTTGCAGCTGTAAATGCTTGTAGTGCTCAGCAGCTGCGTGCTTACGAGTCTATCTACATTAACTCTTGAATTTTTGACCATGAAGAATGCAAAGCAATGCATGAAATACACCTTTAACAAGCAGTGTGCATTTCAAATTATCTTCCTTAAAAAGAACGCTTGGTCTGAGTCAGAATTCCACTCAGAAATCATTGTTTGCTATACCATGGAACATATTTCCAGGCAGAAATGGAAAGATTTAGGCTCATTGGACACGAGGCTGCTTTATTGCTTCTGCTTCCCCCTATTTGAAACAATGCATATCTATGGGTAGAACACTTGTACACAGGAAAACAGCCATACTGTAAGAGTTAAAGAAAGGATGTCTAATATGCCCCTTTTCTTCGGTGTGTTGTTGGATGCCTTTAAGTCAGGGGTGGGCAATTATTTTTTCCAAGGGGCCACACGTGAGCCAAAAAATATTATGGAGGGCCACACCTAAAGGCAGAACTACATTCCAATCTACATTATTTATTTATTTACTATATTTTCTATATATTACCTTGGGAAGTCTGACTTGGCCATGGTGGTCCATGCTCTGGTTACATCCCGTATAGATTACTGCAACCCTCTCTACGTGGGGTTGCCTTTGAAGACTGTTCGGAAGCTGCAACTAGTCCAACGAACAGTAGCCAGGTTGATAACAGGAGCGGCATTCAGAGACTGTACAACTCCCCTGTTGTGCCAGCTCCACTGGCTGCCAGTTTGCTACCGTATGTATGTTTTTATGTTATTGTATGTTTTTAATTGTTAATTTGTTATTATATGGTTTGGGGGGGGGTTGCCTTGTTGCTTGTGTTGTATTGAGGTGTCACGATCACGGACTGACCGGCCCCTTAAACACACACACAGAGACGGACTGAAGGCTAACTACTTTATTGAGTATAAAAAGTTCCAAGAGAATTGTCATAAGAGTAAATAGTATTCAAAAGCTTGTAGCAATAGTGTCCATGAGCAGTTCAGCAAATAATCCAATCTGGAACAAGGCTTGAAGCAACAAGGTCCAAAACAGCTTAACAAGATAATCCAAGGACTTGAGCACGGTTCCGCATTGGCTGCGGATACAGGATACAAGGCAAGACAGGATACAAGGCAAGACAGGATACAAGGCAAGACTTGAAGGCCACTAGCTAGCTTAGCTCCGTGGACCCAACTCCGCTTCACGCCGACTCAGATGCGACGTGGCCGGAGCACTGAGGATTCGTTCCCACGGACCCTATACTTAATCTTTCGGCCGAGGTCCCTGACGCTCTAGGCTTCTTCGTCTCCAATCCCTGCTGACGGACCTCGGCCGGTCTAGGGCCCTGGACCATTCCCTCCTACTAGACTCGATGTTCCGTCTCCTATCAAAGGTTCGACCTTGCCTCTCAGCAGCTGTGTTGCTATCTCCTGAGAGCTTTCCTCCCTGGAAACTTCCCAGCCGCTTTCTTCCATGTTTTCACTTTCAGGCTCTTGCGAATTTCTCCCACCCGGATGCTCATAACTCCCAGAATCACTGTCTCCCATCTGCACCTGGTTATCTGAGTCTTCACCAGGGCCAAACAACATTTCTTCCCATGCCAAGCTTTCTGTGGGCGAAGAAGGCCCCTCAGAGGGAAACTGCCCTTCACCCCAGTCATCTAGCTCATCCTCTGAATCTGGATCTGCTGCTGCAGGTCCTAATGCTAATGGGACCCCGGGTCCTAGCCCCTGCCCTCCAGGCACAAACGAGAACTGCTGTGCCACATGAGGGCAGAGACTGCCTGTGTAAACCGTCCCAAGTCGCCTTCGGGCTGAGAGGGGCGGGATAGAAACGTGACAAATAAATAAATAAATATATTACACATCATTAACATTAACATATTAATATATCAAAAAATATTCATATATTATTAGTATTAATATCATAATTATTATATTATAGTATATATTTATATAGACCTAATATATTAAAATTATAATATAATATAATATAACATTATATTATATTATTTATTATATTATTATATCATTATAATAAAATTATTATAATAATAATAAAAACCACTAAAATAAAATGAAATGAAATTCAAGAAGACAAGGTGCGAACCAAGGTGGAGGCTGACATCCTCAAGAGAGGAAGGATCCCAAGATGGAATGACCCAGCCCAGATGGATGCAAGGAATAATCACGCCCCACCCCTCAAAAAAGGCCAAGCACAGAGGGCACCCTGACTCCTACCCACCTCTGGCTCCAGTTCCCCCTTGGAGTTTCCATTCCGAAACAAAAATAATCTGGATTAGGAAGGCAGGGGGGAAAGCAGAGGCAGGCACACTCAAGCTCTTTGGGAAACCCCACAAGTTCCTGGGAAAAGCTGGCTGTGTTTTCTTGTGGGAGGGCTCTGTGGCCTTTTGGATGCAAGGAATAATCAACCAAGGCGAGGGAGGAAGAGGCGGCGAGGCTTACGTTGTGCTGGAAATGGGGGAGCAGCACCCGAAGTCCAGAAGCGAGAGAGCGAGAGGGAGGGAGCCTGCCTGGCGGAGGGTTTCCTTGGGAAGGAGGCCGAGGCAGTCCTGCTCCACCACTGACTGGCTCCAGCAGACGAGGATCGAGCCAGGAGAACGAACTCTCAGGCAGCGGCGTCGGAGGGGGATTCCGCCATGTCAGTCACAGGCGGCATCGAGCAGGAGGTTCCTCGGGAGCCGCAGCGAGGGACAGGAGGAGGCACTCTGCTCCCTCCCTCCCTCCCCTCTCTTCCAGAAGGAAGCCGCGGGCCGGATGGCATCGCTCAGAGGGCCACATTTGGCCCGCGGGCCGCAGTTTGCCCACCCCTGCTTTAAGTCATTCTCAATTTATGGCAATGCTAAAGCAGATATATCATGGGAGTTGCCTGGCAAGATTTGTTCTAAGGCACTTTGTCTCTGCTTTCCTCTGAGTCTGACTTGCTCAACATCATTCAACAGATTTTTAGAGTGGGGATTCAAAGCCCGGTCTCCTAAACTCCTAAACTACTAAAAACGCAATGTTATCATCCCTCAGTCTACCAAGTATGGTGGGTAGGCTGAAACAGATAAAAACAATCTTTGTAAACACCTCAAAGCAACTTATCTAAAACATTTCACACAGTTAAGGATTAAAAAGAGTGTATTCTTGGTGATCTTTTCAGGAAGAATGGAGTGAGGGCCCATACAGACAGGCCCATATCCCGGGACCTGTCTCAGTTTTAGCGGAGGCCTCCAAACAATGCCTCCTGTAAAACCAAATTAATTCAGAACAAACCAAGGTTTCCCTGGTTTACTCCAAATTAAATAAATACCCCATTAGATCTGGGCCTTCCTGAAATCTGGGCCTTCTTATTGTTCGCAGTTTGCAGTCTGGCTTCAGGCCTGGGCACAGTACCGAGACGGCTTTGGTCGCCTTGGTGGATTACCTCCGCAGGGACCTGGACGGTGGAGTGTGACCCTGCTGGTTCTCTTGGACATTGCAGCGGCTTTCGATACCATCAATCATGGTATCCTTCCGGGAAGGCTCTCTGAGATGGGACTTGGGGGGCATGGTTTTACTGTTGCTCCGGTCCTTCCTAGAAGGTCATTCCCAGTCGGTGAAGCTGGGGGACACCTGCTCAGACCCCTGGCCATTGACCTGTGGGGTCCCGCAAGGATCTATTTTGTCCCCCATGCTATTTTGCATCTACATTAAACCGCTGCGAGAGGTCATCTGGAGTTTTGGAGTATGGTGCCACCTCTATGCAGATGACACCCAACTCCACTACTCTTTTCCACATGAATCCAAGGAAGCCCCTCAGATACTGGACCAGTGACTGGCTGCTTTGTCAATCTGGATGAAGACGAACAAGCTGAAGGTTAATCCTGATAAGACAGAGGTCCTCCAGGTCAGTCCGGGGTATTGGGTGGCAACTTGTGCTGGATGGGGTTGCACTACCCCTGAAGTCACAGGTCCACAGTTCGGGGGTCCTTCTGGATTCAGCGGTGACGCTTGATGCACAGGTGTCAGCAGTGGCTGGGAGGGCCTTCGCACAACTAAAACTCATGCGCCAACTGCGACCATACCTCGTGAAGTCGGACTTGACCACGGTGGTCCATGCCTTGGTGACCCCTAGATTGGTGACCCCTAGATTGGACTACTGCAATGCACTCTATGTGGGGCCACCCTTGAAGACGGCAGCCAGATTAATAACGGGGGCGAATTACAGAAGGAGTTTCATGACAAAAACCAGATTATATGCATGGCATTCCTTTCTGATGGGGAAAACATGTCAGACATTTAAAAAATACACTTTTGTACTTATGGTGGATGCAAACAAAGATAAAGAAATATTGGTAACTGTTCCAGACAAAGCATCTGACAACAACTATGGGAAATGATTTGAATATAGATATTTTCTTATATAAGTGATAGATTAATGATAAGGACAAAAATTGAAATCAAATATAGAAATATGATTTTGTGGAAGAATAAATATTTAGTTAAATCTAGAAATGCTGAATTGTGAAGAAATGCATAAAATGATGGAAATGTGTAAAGCATGGCATTACTGATCCAGACAAAGCATCGGACAAGAATGATGGAAAATGATTTAAACATTGATTTTTCCCCCTAATATATATGATGAATTAATGATAAGAAAAAATGAATTTGGAGTCATATAAAAAGATAAGATTTTTTGGGTAGAATAAACTATTTAGTTAAATCTAGAAATACTGAAATACGAAAGTATGAATAAAATGGTGGGAATGTAAGGTATGATAAAAGATAATGATATTTTAGTTCTAAAACAGTTTTTCTCAACCTGTGAGTCCCCAGATGTTTTGGCTTTCAACTCCCAGAAATCCTAACAGCTGGTAAAGTGGCTGGGATACCTGGTAGTTATAGGTCAGGGGTGCTCAGAATGGTGATCGGGATCACCAGGGTGATCTTCAGGCCTCATCCTGGTGATCTTCAGACCCCTGACCAGGTTTTTTTGCTGTTGGTCCTCTTTATGCGCCCCTGCACGCTGCAAAGAAGTCTTCCGTCATTGCTCCTCCCCACTCCCTGCTCGCGCGCCGCCTCCAAAAGCTCCAGAGTCCAATAGGCAGAATGGGCCCCCTCGTTTGGATTCCTCCTCCTCCCTCCGTACTTCTCCCTCCACTCAGAGTCATAGTAGAACAAAGGGTGCGGGCCTGGATGACCCGATGCATGGCTGGCCCCGCGCGCATGCGCAGAAGCGCCCATTCTGCTTCTCGGACTTCTCGTGAGCTCTTGGAGGCGGCACGCATGCTGGCGGCGTGGAAATAGGAGCAACGACGGAGGAGGAGGACACTTTGGGGTCATTTCCTTACCGCATCTCAAAGGTCGGTCTTTTTTACTTTGGGGTGGGTGCTTGATTGTTCTGTGGCATGTCTCTTTGTTTATTTTTAATGTTTAAAAATGGCCTTTTAGCTCCAAAGCCTCTCTGCTTGCTTTGTTCCTTGAGAAATATATGTTGGGGAATATGGAAATGTGGGAGAAATGGGGTGGTTGGATGTATTTATGCATGCCCCTTTGTTTACCTTGCTGAGTATTAAATGGCCTTGCAGTTCCAAAGCCTCTCTTCTTACTTTCTGGCTGTGTGGTAATATGGCAGTGTGGGAGAAATGGGGTGGTTGGATGTATTTTTATGCTCTGTTTTATATTGTTGTTATTAAATTGAAATGTTGATGTTTTTAACCGTTTTATGTAAACTGCCCCGAGCCTGCTGGAAGGAGCGGTACATAAAAATGAATAATAAATATAAATAAATAAATAAGAAAATAGTTATACGTTTTACATTTCTGGGCAGGTGATCTTTGGGACTTGGTCTTTTAATCAGTAGCTCCCATGCTGAAAAAGTGTGAGCACCCCTGTTATAGGTCAAAATATAGATTCTTTGAAGAAGGAAAAAGTAATTGTTATTATCCAAAAAATAGCTAACATGAGGAATCATTTTTCACTAACATTTCTTGTGAGATTTTGATTTTTAGTATGAGATTCTTATGTATTTAAGTAGTCATAAGAAATATAATATAGTTGTTGTACCGTAGACCTGAAGGACCCCTCAGTAAACCACTTGAGACCAGCTGCGGTTAAATGCTTTGTTTAGAATAAAGGAATAGAGTAGAGAAGATAGAAATATAGTCCATTGATGCTCCCAAGCATCAGGTTATTGCAGAGCAATAGTCCAAAAGTAAAACAGGAACAAAATAGGTAAAAG
The DNA here is from genome assembly GCA_030556195.1 of Anolis apletophallus. NCBI lineage: Eukaryota > Metazoa > Chordata > Lepidosauria > Squamata > Anolidae > Anolis > Anolis apletophallus. Next base: position 5,516,983 of record JARBWK010000007.1, read on the forward strand.
AGTCCTGATGCCCCAATGGGCTAATCCAGGGAATAGTTCTTGGCACAAGGCTTGGCAAATAGAGTCCAAAAGCTAGAAGGCCCAATGCGCTAGGCAGAGTTCCATGAAGACTTGGCTTGAAGCTGAACGTTGACGAAAGATGCCACACAGCGCTCAGACCTAACCTAAATAGGCCTCACAGGCTTTGATCCTTACGACGCAAAGGTGCATCGTAACTGGCTCCCATGAGCTGATCCACAGGTGGGCTTTCTCAAGCCTCCCGTATCAGAATGGTATGTAGCCGCATTAGTGCCTGCACCTGGACGGAAAGGAGTTAACTCAACTCTACTTTTCCCAGCGCTTCTTTTTGGTTCGGGATGGAGCGAAGCTTCGCCTGTCCTTGAACGTGGATTGAACTGGCCTCTGTGCAGGCTGCTTCTGTCAGATTATTGCATTTTGAATAGCAATTCATGAGTCAGCACAAGATATATTTTCGCAGTTTGAGATGACCCGCAGTGTGACATGTTTGACACCAGATGGCGCTGTCTCAAGACTGCTAAATGGAACCTTGAGGAATTTCCGTTACAAAGTGACAGTTGGGATTTGTCAGTTGGAAATAAATATCTGTGAGGAAAGGATGTTTAGAAAGGTAGCTGTGATGGCTGTTGTTTTTCGATGTTTTGCCAGTTATTGTTAAATACAATTCAATACAAAGTTATATATTTACCTTGTGAATTGAATGAGAGTTTCATTATTCACACGAACAGAGACTGGAGTTTTTGGGCCGATTGGGGAATTAAACTTCTATATTTCTGTTGCCTATCCGCTGTGACATAAATACTCAACGCCGGAGAGCTTCTTGACTTTTCAGGCCTCTCTGAAGCTTTGGATATAACACTGGTTGTTATTTCAATAAATCCTGTTTTGGTTCACTATTTCTGAGTCTAGCACTCATTATTATAGAGATCCTGGGTCTCCCTGCATTCGGGAAGGCTCTAAACTCTACCTTCAGGGTCATAGCTTGCAACGTCCATCCTTTTAAAGCCCCTTTTGACCCGGAAGGCAGAAGAGTCTCAGTATCTTAAGAAATCTAAGTTAAAATTATGAGGATAACCCATCTTTAATTGTTGTCACAACTGAAGAATCAATACTCTGAAATCCCTGATAGTCCACCGCAACAACCAGGAAAAGTGCTGGTGGTTGAAAGGCTTGAGTTGGTTGCAAAAGAGTCCTTTAAACAAAGTGAAAGCAGTCGTTTGCCTCATGCAAAGCGAAGGTACCTCTCTTTGGATCCCAGGTGTCCTGCTCCTCTCTGGTCTTTGTAGGCCCACGAAGTCCTGTAAAACCCCCAAAATCCGCAGTCTCTGTTAAGGACAGGCCTCCTGTGCACTGCAGCTTGGTTGAGAGCGCAGGTAGACTCTGCAGGTGAACTAAGAATGCTATGTCCCAGCAAGCTTAGGTTCCAGCCTTGCGTCGTCCGTGAGATCTTTGGAATGAGGGCGGAGGGGACATCCGGCCCCTTAAGTAAATTCTGGAAAAGGGTGGAGTTGAGGGCGGAGGCACCAGGTATGGAGCCAGGAAGCAGCCCCATCTGAGTGACCACATGGTAAGACAAAGAAGCACATGGCCAACAAAGAAGATATAGAACAAAGGGTCCATGCAGGTACATGGCAAACCAAATACAGATAAATACAGCCCCACTAGGGGCATCACAGAGACTACTTTAGAGCCTAGATATTAAAGGTTTTGTACTAACTGGACTAGCTTCCAATTTTACTTTCACCTTCAACTGAAGAAAGTGATTTTGGGCTTCACAAGTTTTAACGGCTAGGAATCATGGTGTCTGAAAGAATCCCATAGAAGCTTGTCTAAAATATGAGATTTCCCCCCCTTTAAAAATTAATATATTAAAAAATAACCAAGACTACACCAGTACAATGTTTACATTTAACTACTGTGGGGAAGAGACCGTTTGACCACTGTGGAAGGGCAGGCTATCCCACCACTGCCACCAATTGTGAGGAAGCGATGGTTTGACCACAGTGGCAGGGTGGGCTCTCCCACCGCTGCCACCATTGTAATGAAGCGTCTATTAATAATTGCCTGTATTTTGGGCCAGAAGAAGCCCAGGAGGAAAAGCCCTTTTTGGTGGGTTGGCCATTACATGGGCTGTTTTGGATATACGACCATTTTAAGGTTGGGTTCCCAGTTTGGGCTGAGTTGGAGATAGCCTGGGGAAAAGGGACATAGAACCTTAGAGAGCCAGTAGGCAGTTAGGCCAGGCACCAGGGGTAAATTGTTGGTTAGAATTTTGAAAACCGACAGTTGGTGAGCCGTTAGGTCTGTTAGGGAGGCTACGGAACTCTGGGAAGGGGAGTTGATGGGTGGACTCTGAGAGAGTAGATCAGAGTGAGTTAGGCTCTTGAGTGAGATAGCAGCTTTGTGCTGGATTCTAGGACTCTGTGAGGTAGCAGAGCCAGATAGTTGTAGCCAGTTAGCAGAAAATACTTTAGCAGTATTATCTGTGGTGCTACGTTGAATGTAACTTGTTTAAGTTTGTGCAAGTTTTTAAGTAACCACACGCTCCAACGTTTCATTGTAACCATTACGCAAAAGTGCCTGTGAATCTCTCACAAGTTGTTAAAAAAATAAACTTTGTTCTCTTGTTCATCCAGTCCTGCCTCCTGTTGTTTCAAACCTCCCTGGGTTAAATGGTGGCAGCGTAAAAGAAGAGAAACCTCTTCAGTCTTTAAATATAAAAGTTCCCTGACACTTTGCCCAGCCTAGAGACTAAGGCGAGCCCTCACCACAATACTTGGTGGCAGAAAGGTTTAAAAAGCAGTGTGTCTCTACAGATGGCTATAATCTAAGATAGAGATGCATCTCAAATTCTAGATAGAAATGTGGGTGACCAAATTTTAAAAGAGGATCAAGTATCATTGGTATGTGTATGTGTATGTGTGTATGGGGGAAGTTGGTGAATATTGCAGTTGTCTTCCATCATTGGGTCCTTTTTTAAGATAATTTTTCATTTTATTGTCAGAAGGAAATCTTTCCGTTCACAGAAAGACAAGCCTGGATCTGGCCCATTGTAATTTAGATGACATATATTCCACAGTAATCTTAATGACTATTATGGTGACAATGAATCACTTTATAAGGAACTTGCTTTGTTACTTTAGCAGTGGGATAAGCTATGATTTATCCCTTTTAAGTAGGTTCTCAGCAATCAAACAGACGTTGCTTCCTAAAATAAACCTTTTGTTCCAATTTCCATTAAGCTAAACAGTGATCAACTTAATAAATGGCAGGAGCTACTGGCAAAGTTTATTTTATGGGCTAATTAGAAAAGTGAAATTAAAGGAACTATAGGGCATGGTGAGGAAAAAAACACAGAGGTGAACTTCCCCCCTCCCGCCGCCTTTCAGTTTATTATGCTTTTAATACTATTGTGGATTAACAATCCAAAATTGAATATTACAAAACGTGAAAATGCTGTAAATGGTAATTCCCTACATACACTGATTCGGGAAAAGATATCCAGTCAGGTTGGGCAAGTTTGTGGATCTGCAGGTCATTACTCACAGCTTGACTTCACAATGAGCTGCCACTCTCCGCAGGGCTGAAATTTCATAGCAAATCCACATATTCATTTAGTGAAATGGGCTGCAGCTATAGAAAAGGTCCGAAGGTTCACATATGAAACATGGGCCTTGTGTTGTCATGGGTGTGTGTGTGTATATATATCTATATATGTGTGTGTGTGTGTATACATACACACAGATATATATATATATATATATATATATATATATATATATATATATATACTAGCTGACCCTGCCACGCGTTGCTGTGGGTATGTGTGTTTCCTCCTTCCTTCTGTCTTGTCTTTCCCTCCTTCCTCCAGTTCATTCCTTCCTTCCTCTTCGTTCCTTCCTTTCTCTCCTTCACCCTTTCCTTTCCTTCTCTCCTTCCTCTTCCTTCTTTCCTCCATTCTCCCCTTCCTTCTTTCCTCCATTCTCCCTCTTCCTTCCTTCTTCTTTCCTTTCTTTCTCCTTCCTTCCTTCTCCCTCCTTCCTTCTTCCTTTTCCTTCCTTCCTTCCTTCCTTCCTTCTTTCCTTCCTTCCTGGTATCCTTTCCTTCCCCCTCCTTCCATCCATCCTTCTTTTTTTCCTTCCTTTTCTCTCTCTCCTCCTTCCCTCCTTGTATCCTTTCCTTCCCCCTCCTTGCATCCACCCTTACTTTTTCATTCCTTTTTTCTCCCCTCCTTCCCTCCTTGTATCCTTTCCTTCCTTCTCCTTCCATCCATCTTTTCTTTTTTCTCCCCTCCTTCCTTGTATCCTTTCCTTCCCTCTCCTTCCATCCATCCATCCTTTTTTTCTCCCCTCCTTCCTTCCTTTTTTCTTCCTTCCTTCTCCCCTTCCATCCTTCTATTCTTTCCTGTCCCACTCCTTCCTTTTTTCTCCTCCGCCTCCTCCTCCTTGCCGCTGCCGCTGCTGCCAGGGCTTTCTCGCCAGGCATGAGTAGCAGGCACCCACCACTGCTTGTGGGGGCCGCGGGGGCCTGGAAGCCCTGGCCGGCAGCGGCGGCGACCGGCCCCCCTCCCCGCTGCCCTTTCTGGGCGGGAAAGGAAGAGCCTGGAGGGGGAGGAGGTGGGCCGGCTTCCACTCCCCCAGGGCGTCTCCGCAGCCCGCGGCCTTGCTCCTTCCCCAAAGCCCCGGCCTTTCCTAAGAGGAGGGCCCTTCTCCCTCCCTCCTTTCTTTAGGAAAGGCCGAGGCTTTGGGGAAGGAGCAAGGCCGCGGGCTGAGGAGACTCCCTGGGGGAGTGGAAGCCGACCTGGCCTGGCCGGGTGTGTGGAGCAGGCCCCCGCCGCTGCTTGTGGAGGCCGCGGGGGCCTCGAAGGGTGCTCCCCATCTGGAAGGGGGAAGGGAGCGCGGCAAGCGTTTGCGCGCGCAAGGTCTTGGAGGGTTTTTTCCCCCATCTGGGAGGGGGAAGGGAGCGCTCTGAACGTTTGAGTGCACGGTGTTGGGTTTTTTCCCCTGTTGGACATGTGGGAGGGGGGAGGAGAGGAGCCTGAAGCATGGGGGATCATGGGAGTTGTAGTTCATTTTGTTTTTTGGGTTTTTTCAAAGTTGTTTCAATGTTTTTCGGGGTTTTTTTGTTGAACAACATAGCTCTTTCGGTGTGAGGTTGTGTGGCTAATTATGGTGTGTCTGCCTTGTGTAGTTTCTTTGTTTTTGAGCCAGGAAACACGACAGCCCTCTTATATATATATATATATATATATAGAGAGAGAGAGAGAGAGAGAGAGAGAGAGAGAGAGAGAGATAGATAGATAGATAGATGCTGTGCCCTGCCACACGTTGCTGTGGCCTATAGTAAGAATTTTTGAAGTTGAAGTAGATATCTGGACTATTATTAAAGAGAAGTACCTACCTATTCCTTCCCCCCTTTTTCTTCCCCTTTCTCTCCTTTCTTCCTTCTCTACCTCTTTATTTTATTCCTTCTTTCACTCTTTGGTTTCATCCTTCCCTCCCCTTTTCTCTACTTCTTCCTTTGTTGCCTTTCTTCCCTCCCTGTTTCTTTCCTTCTTTCACTTTTTAGTTCCTTTTCTCCTTCCTTCTTTACCTCTTTCTGGCTTTTCCTTTCCTTTCTACTTTATCTTCTTCCTTCCTTCGGTACCTCTTTCTTTCTTTCTTTCTTTCTTTCCTTCCTTCTTTCCCTCCTTCCTTCTTTCCCTCCCTCCTTCTGTCTTTTCTTCCTTCACCTTTCCTTCTTTCTTTCCTTCCTTCCTTTTCCCTCCTTCCTTTCTTCTCTCCTTCCTTCCTGTCTGTTCTCCCCTAATACCATGGTAGAGTCCCTTCTAACTCTATTATATGAATCGATGTAATATAGTAATATATAGTAGTAACATTATATTATATACTATTATAGCAATAGTATAAATATAATATAATATATATGTATTATATAGATATAGATATATATATAATAGTAAGATATAAAGTATTGTAATTATATATATAAGATATATTACCATCCAGTTATCCAACATCCATCCATATACACTGCCATATAATCCAGTCCTAAATAGATAACCTGGATTTTACATGGCAGTGTGGGATGGGAGGAAATGAAAGGAAATGAGGAAGGACGGAAAGGAAGGAGGGAAGGGAGGGAGGGAAAGAAGTAAAGGAAAGAGAAGGAAGGGAAGTAGTCCAGCTCACCTGCAATCAGTGAGGAGCCTGAACTTGGCTCACCCCTCCCTCCCCGGCATGCTCTCTTTCAGCACCCAAAGCTGAAGAGAGAGGAATGATAGAAGGGAGGGAGGAAAGGAAGGAGGAAAGAGAGAATGAAATAGAGGAAGGCTGAGGGAGAGAGGGAAGTAGGAGAGGAAGAAGGGAAGCCATAAAGGGAGGAAATGGGGGAAGAGAGAAGGGAGGGAGAGGCTGGCTCCAGGAGGCCTAGAGCCGTTGCAGGCACTGGCTCCGGCACATGGAGCTCTCCTGTGTTTGTGCATGCGCGCAGCCCCCCCTCCCTGTACTCATGCCCAGTGGCATCTTCTCCTTTTTTAGGATTCGTAAGTTCTTTTTTTTTAAAGTTTTTATTATTATTTTTGATCACACCTTCCATTGTGTGAGGTTGTGCTGCCAAGTTTGGGGTCATTTGGCCCTGTACTCACAACGGCAACATATATATTTAGAGGGGGGGGAGGGGAGGGAGAGGGAGAGGGAGGGAGGGAGAGATTGAGAGAGAGAGAGAGAGAGAGAGAGAGAGTAGTTCATTGCTTGATAAGCTAAAAGGCAGAGGGATTTGTTAATTTAGTATTTATTAATTGTTTGCCTACAGAGTGAAAGAAAAAATTGTGAAGATTTCTGCTTTAAAGATCACCAGAATGATAGCACTTATAATGTAGATAAACATATTTACACAATTTGACTTGTTTTTCCAAATCTGGGGTCTTCATAAAATGTCAGATTCTTTAAATCAGACCTGCCTCTAGCTTCAAAATGTCTAAAAGGATTTTCTTCATCTTTTCAATTACAAAAGTCCAGCCAAAAGCTACGAAAGAAGAGCCCTTTTTCTTAAAAGAAATGTTGGGAAGATCTCCCATGGCACTCCTGCTTAGTGCAAGATCTAAGGCAGGGCTGTCCAACTGGCGGCCCGGGGGCCATATACGCCCCCCCAGCCCCTTCCCTACGACCCCCTAAGCTTTTTAATAAAAAATAAATTAAATTAAAATATTTTAAAAAATTACCCACTTCCGGGTTTCGGAGCAAGTATCACAAGACTACGAAAGCCACAAAGGATTTCGCTCTCAACGCGAAATCTCGCCCGCGTTGAGAGCGAAATCCCGTGTGGCTTCCGTAGTCTCGCGATACTCCTGTTGCCAAAATCTCGGCTACTTAATCCCTGCGGCCCACGCAGACGTGATTTGTACCTTCCCGGCTGCTGCCTCGGTCAGTCGTCGCCTCTGCTCATGGTCCGGCTGCTCCTGGATCCCGTGCGTTTGGGAAGGTAGGCTAACCTTTATGTTATTATTATGTAATTGTGTATTTGAATGCCCACCCTGCATTTAATGTTAGCAAAATATTAGATTTGACTGTATGGATGCCCCTTTTGAATTCCCACCCTGCATTTTATCTCAGTAAAAGATTATATTTGACTGTATGCATGCCTCTTATGAGTAGTAAGCCGGGGGCGGAGGGGGGCAGACCCTACGGCCCCCCAGGTCATCAGTGACCGGAATTCAGGCCCCTGGGCCGGTAGAAGTTGGACAGCCCTGATCTAAGGCAAACCACAGTGCAATTTGGAGATTAAAAATAGGCAGTGCTATTCCATATGTGACATATATCTTAACTATGTTTTCTTACCAATAGTGAAAAAAAGTTAAATTTCAAATAAGGAGGGGTTTTGAGATAAGTAAATCTTAAAATTTAATATTAACTAGGATCTCATTTTTTTCTGTCATTCCAATGTAACTCTGCTTGAAAAAAAATAGTATTTTTTCCACACAGAATTTCACATGTTTATCCACATTTTCTCCTCTCCAGAGAATATAGGAGCCAGTTTTTCAAATTGATGAATTAAATACACCCATTGATTAATTTCATGTATTTTTTTAACACACACAATTTGCAAACCGAACAATCTTATTGATTAGCCAATTGGCCTTATCAAAAACAGACAGAAAATCAGCTAATAGTCAGCTGACTATTCAACAATGTAGAATAATGGGCATCTTAGGTAAAAGTGACCCCATTTTCTTGGGATTTATTATATAGATGAAAGGGAAGAAGAGTATTAGGAATTTTCCAGTCTAGAATTTTAAGATTCCAAATTTTTTAGGGTAAAAAAAAGAGTGAGTTCCCATGTTCAGAAATCCAAAGAGTGAGGTGTTCATAGTCAGGGGCGGCCCTACAGGTAGGCCAAGTAAGCGGCCTCGTTGCTTTGTTCCTGAACCCTCATTGGCCAGCATTTCTGTTACTGCATTATTATTGTTATATTGTTATAGATTACCTTGAATAGCGACGCGCCCTGAAGAAGCGTCTTTTGACGTGAAAACGGCATACCAACCCTTGGCGCCCAGGAGATTCCCAGCAGTTCCACCCTGTCCCGGCTCTCTCCTCTACATTGGGTTTGAATTTCGCTCCCACCGGAGCCCCCACAGCACGACAGGTCGCTCTCGACACTTGCTCCTGCTTTGCGGCCCCTTTCCGGCGTTTCCGGCAGGCTCCCCCCCCCAAGCGCGGCTGCATCCTCTCCGCCTTGCTCCAACGCCGCGGCTCGAGTTTCCTCTCCGCGCAACGTTGCGAGGGGACTTTTTTCGGACTTGCCGCCTTGCCACGAACCCCTTGGCCACCATCCACTCTGGGATAAACTGTTCCAATATGGACCCTCGACATCCAGGTTTTTTACGTCTGCCTGTACCATGGTCTATGTGTATACTGTTGCTTTGTTTGTATCAACCATAGGCGCTCATGTCTGATTTCATTACTGGTCACATTGTGTGTCTTTTGAAATATAGTGGAATGTAATTGGATTATCAGATCTGTGATATAATTGATACCTGCTTTACAGTATTTTTTATAGCACTGTTTATGTACTTGGGATTCCCACCCCATTAGTACACGCGAGCCTGTATATTCTTTTGGTTCTTCACTAGTTGTAGCCGGTCTCTCAGATACACCAGCCCTGGACCATATAAGGCCTTGAAGGTAAGCACCATCACTTTGAAAGTAATCAAAGTGATGGTGCTTACCTTCAATTGGCAAGCAATGTAGCTGCTGCTAGACTGGTGCTATATGACATCTCACCGGGGCCCCAGCGAGAAGCCGAGCGGCAGCATTCTGTACCAACTTGAGCTTCCGGACCACTGACAATGGTAGGCCAACGTAAAGGGCGTTACAGTAGTCCAATCTTGAGATGACCCGTGGCTTGGATCACCGTAGCTAGTTCATCCCTAGACAGACAGGGGGCCAGCTGTCTAGCCTGCCGCAGATGAAAAAATGCAGTTCTGCTAATGGCGGAGACCTGGGCCTCCATCATCAGCAGAGGGTCCAAAACAACCCCCAGACTCTTTACAATGATGATGGGCATAATGTGTCACCATCCATGGTAGGCAACTGGACATCCCCACTGCCCGGTCGACCAAGCCATAGGATCTCCGTCTTCACTGGATTCATTTTCAATCTGCTGGCACGCAACCATCCAGTAACGGCCTTGATGGAAATTATCGGTACAGAGTCCAGTCGGCCTTCCATCCTCAGAACAAGCTGAGTGTCATCAGCGTACTGATAGCATTCTAGCCCAAAGCCTCGAACCAGCTGAGCAAGTGGTCGCATATAGATGTAAATAATAATAATAATAATACACTTTATTTATATTCCGGTCTTCTCAACCCGAAGGGACTCAGAGTGGATTACATCACACATACGGCAGACAGTCCCTGCCGGATCCACATACAATTACATGCAACATACAAACATGTGACAAGTACAACAGAGGGGAGAGAATGCCCCCCTGGGGAACCCCACATGTTAGTGGGACCTTTCGAGACCAAACCTCCCCTCTCCACTCGCTGTCCCTGATTGTGGAGGAAGGAGGCCAGCCATATTAAGAAGATGTTCCTGAAGCGTACGGATGTGTTACTTTAAACTATGTGCTATGTTGTTTCTTATGTATATAGTAGGGGTGTTTATCTCCGGTTATAAATACTTTGATATTATTATTTTTCGTATGGTTTTTAAAATTTCAATGTTTTTTGACCTTTGATGCCTAACCCGGAAGTATAATTTCTTCACCGAACCTCCCGCCCAACATTTTTGTAAAGGGCAAAAATTAGGTCGTAATGTCTTCTTGCCCTCAGTTGACGCATTTTCTCATTGGCTAAAGCAGACCAGGTGGTACCATGAAACCTCCTGCTCCCCTTTAGCCAGGCCGCACCGTCCACCCTCCCCTCGCTATCTGACACCCAAACGAGGGTTAATATTAACCCTCGTTTGGGTCTCGGTTGGTGAGAGGAGGGTGCCAGGCCACACCTTCCACCCTCCCCTCGCCATCTGACACCCAAACGAGGGTTAATATTAATCCCTGTTTGGGTCTCGGTTGGCGAGAGGAGGGTGCCAGACCACACCTTCCACCCTCCCCTCGCCACCTGACACCCAAACGAGGGTTAATATTAACCCCCGTTTGGGTCTCGGTTGGCGAGAGGAGGGTGCCAGGCCGCACATTCCACACACCCCCCTCGCCATCTGACACCCAAACGAGGGTTAATATTAACCCCCGTTTGGGTCTCGGATGGCGAGAGGAGGGTGCCAGGCCACACCTTCCACCCTCCCCTCACCATCTGACACCCAAACGAGGGTTCATATTAATCCCCGTTTGGGTCTCAGTTAGCGAGAGGAGGGTGCCAGGCCGCACCTTCACCCCCCTCGCCATCTGACACCCAAACGAGGGTTAATATTAACCCCCGTTTGGGTCTCGGTTGGAGAGGAGGGTGCCAGGCTGCACCTTCCACCCTCCCCTCGCCATCTGACACCCAAACGAGGGTTAATATTAACCCCCGTTTGGGTGTCAGCTGGCCAGAGGGGAGTGCAGGCAGCACCTTCCACCTCCCTCGCCATCTGACACCCAAACGAGGGTTAATATTAACCCCTGTTTGGGTGTCAGCTCGCCATCTGACAGAGGAGGGTTAATATTAATCCCAGTTTGCAGGCAGCACCTTCCACCCTCCCCTCGCCATCTGACACACATAGGGGGGTTATTATTTTTGGTACAAATAACGCAATAATAACGAAATTCGTTATTATTGCGTTTCATATACGAATTTTTTGGATTTTTTTGGTAAGTATTTCAATTACTAATCCAAAACAACCCCCCCCTTTGTAGTTTAGAATCAATTTTTTTGGGATCAAACACCCCTAGTATATAGTGTAAATGAACTAATTACTTTATGGCAATTAGTTGCAATCCATCCAACTTTTATTACCACTCTGACAATTTCAAATGCTTCAAGGGCAGTTTATCAAATTTCCCACCACTATGAAGGACTAACTAGTCATGATGCCAGATGGGGTTGGGAGCCACTCAGGACACAGATCCTAGCTGGACAGTTTCTAAACCATTGAGGAGTTTGAATAGCTGTCAGAATGCTCTGTGTTTGCAGTTGTAGTATGTCAGTTCTTTGTAGGGGTATCTGACATCCTCTCTGACCATTGAGAATAAACCCTCTGATTTTGCATTTAGCCTGTCTGTGTCTTATCTGGTTCATTGGAAGCTTAATAACAACAACAACAACAACAACAACTTTATTTATATCCAGGCCCAGATTACCCATAAGGCCACCCTAGGCCATGACCTAGGGTGGCACCTTTTGGGGGGCAGCAGGTCCGGACCCCCCAAAAAAAGTTTTTTAAAAATTCAAAACAAAAATCCAAAACAGAAATTTTAAAAATTCCAAAAAAAGGTGCATGCACGCGACGGCGTAAGCGCCATCCATGCCCCCCCTAGCTCTGCTCTCCTCGGCTCTGCCCCCGCTTCCTCGCGCGCCCAGTCTGTTTCCCTGCCTCCCTTGCCCGGCTCGCGCGCCTCAGTCTCTCTGTGTGTTTGTGTTTCCCTGCCCCCCCCTCGCACACAGTCCTACCTCCCTCCCTCCCTCGGCTCGTGCCCCCCCCAGCCTGTGTTTCCCTGTTTCTTGTGCGGGGGCGGAGCTGGGGGCGGGGTGGAGCCGGGGGCGGGGCGCAGCCGGGGGCAGGGGCAGACTCAGAGCCTTTGGCCTAGGGCTAATACACACTACTAAACCATACACTATTGAAAGGGTCGACCTCTATGCTGCAGCAATCACAACACGTGCTTTAGCAAAAAATATCAATATATATTTTTAATAATCACAGTGTTATACAGTCTCACAATATCACTTCAGATGCAATGTGTTACATATATCACTAGACACAATTTAATACAGAGCTCTAGCTGTCGGTAGCTAGGCTATAATGATGCTCGCATAGAGTCTGAGTATCCCTATGTGCGATCCGGAGGTAATTCACTCACGGATCCAGACCAAGTGGTACGGGGAGCCTTGGAGGTTGGAAGAGCTGGCAGGCTGGCAGTGAGACTGTATAACACTGTGATTATTGGAAATATATATTGATATATATTGATATTTTTTTTGCTAAAGCACGTGTTGTGATTGCTGCAGCATAGAGGTCTACCCTTTCAATAGTGTATGGTTTAGTAGTGTGTATTAGCAGTTTGTTACTGTGACATATTGTTTGTGTATTGGTATAGTTACCTTTGGCCTAGGGCGCCAAAAGGGCCTGATCCGGGCCTGTTTATATCCTGTCGCCTCTCTCCTAGGGGACTCAGAGCAATACAAAATAATGATAAACACGCTTGGTACTCTGGGCCTCAAACCTGCAGTTTTAGTGGAACTAAAATAACATAACATGATGGCAGTCACTCTTTTTTAAAGTCTCGTTTGGGTCACTGGGTCAATTACTAAAGAGAAAGTCCCTGCTGTTTGTGAGCCAACCTAAATCTCCAAATATTTGTTTCATTGATTCCCAATATGCACAGATTTCAGAGAGCTTAAAACAATCAAAATAAGTGAAATGCTTGATTCTTTCTTAACCTGTAGCTGCCTCTTGTTAGCTTTTTAAAGACTCCTCGCAGCACTGAGAATGGGCTCTGAAAGTATGATTTAAGCTCCTTGAAGGTTTGATCTTTTAAAAATAAATTTTCTGGAAGACTTGCGTTGCTATCCTCCAGGATATAGAAATTTCCACTTCTGCTTAACCTCTTTGCTGGTATTGAAAAAAAGGCTGAGAGGCAAACCACTTGATAGCAGGTTTGTGCCACAGAATCATAGGAAAATCGATATCCAACATGAATTCTAGCATTTATTCTAAACATTTATTTTCAGATCTTAAAAGACATACTGTATACATCAGGGGTGCTCACACTTTTTCAGCATGGGAGCTACTGATTAAAAAACCAAGTCCCAAAGATCACCTGCCCAGAAATGTAAAACGTATAACTATTTTCTTATTTATTTATTTATATTTATTATTAATTTTTATGTACCGCTCCTTCCAGCAGGCTCGGGGCAGTTTACATAAAATGAAGTTATAAAACATCAACATTTCAATTTAATAACAACAATATAAAACAGAGCATAAAAATATATCCAACCACCCCATTTCTCCCACACTGCCATATTACAACACATATTATCAGCCAGAAAGTAAGACGAGAGGCTTTTGAATTGCAAGGCCATTTAATACTCAGCAAAGTAAACAAAGGGGCATGCAAAATTACATCCAACCACCCCATTTCTCCCACACTGCCATATTACCACACATATTATCAGCCAGAAAGTAAGAAGAGAGGCTTTTGAATTGCAAGGCCATTTAATACTCAGCAAGGTAAACAAAGGGGCATGCAAAAATACATCCAATCACCCCATTTCTCCCACACTGCCATATTACCACACATATTATCAGCCAGAAAGTAAGAAGAGAGGCTTTTGAACTGCAAGGCCATTTAATACTCAGCAAGGTAAACAAAGGGGCATGCAAAAATACATCCAACAACCCCATTTCTCCCACACTGCCATATTACCACACATATTATCAGCCAGAAAGTAAGAAGAGAGGCTTTTGAATTGCAAGGCCATTTAATACTCAGCAAGGTAAACAAAGGGGCATGCAAAAATACATCCAACCACCCCATTTCTCCCACACTGCCATATTACCACACATATTATCAGCCAGAAAGTAAGAAGAGAGGCTTTTGAATTGCAAGGCCATTTAATACTCAGCAAGGTAAACAAAGGGGCATGCAAAAATACATCCAACCACCCCATTTCTCCCACACTGCCATATTACCACACATATTATCAGCCAGAAAGTAAGAAGAGAGGCTTTTGAACTGCAAGGCCATTTAATACTCAGCAAGGTAAACAAAGGGGCATGCAAAAATACATCCAACCACCCCATTTCTCCCACACTGCCATATTCCCCAACATATATTTCTCAAGGAACAAAGCAAGCAGAGGCTTTGGAGCTAAAAGGCCATTTTTAAACATTAAAAATAAAGAAAGAGACATGCCACAGAACAATCAAGCACCCACCCCGAAGTAAAAAGACTGACCTTTGAGATGCGGTAAGGAAATGACCCCAAAGCGTCCTTCTTCTTCTCCTCCGCCGTTGCTCCTATTTCCACGCCGCCAGCATGCTTGCCACCTTCAAGAGCTCACGAGAAGTCCGAGAGGCAGAATGGGCGCTTCTGTGCATGTGCGCAGGGCCAGCCATGCATCGCGTCATCTAGGCCCGCCCCCTTTGGTCTCCTACGACTCTGAGTGGCTGGAGAAGGACGGAGGGAGGAGGAGGAATCCAAAAGAGGGGGCCCATTCTGCCTCTTGGACTCTGGCTTTTGGAGGTGGCGCGTGAGCAGGGAGCGAGGAGGAGTAACGACGAAAGACTTCTTTGCAGCGTGCAGGGGCGCGTGAAGAGGACCAACAGCAAAAAGCCTGGTCAGGGGCCTGAAGATCACCAGGACAAGGCCCGAAGATCACCCTGGTGATCGCGATCACCGTTCTGCGAACTCCTGGTATACAGCTACACCTAAAATGACCTGATGCGATTTGTTTGTACTTATTCTATTTTTTTATACTTATTTTAAAATGCCCATTCAGAAAGTAATAGGAATTGGAAGTAGACTTTGATGAGTAGGGCAGGGAGCTGCCTCTTTTCAGAATCTGAACTCATTGTAAGACTCATGCTGGTGGGGTTGGCTATGGAACCCTCAGTCCCTGGGCACCTTGGAAGAAGTTAATCCTAGTCCCCCTTGAATCCCCCCTTCAGGAAAAGATCTCATTGTTACATTGAGGAGGACAATTAGTACTTAAATGTCTTGTTTACTTTTGGTTTTGCTTTTTCCAAAGAGCATCCACACAAGGGTTGCCACTTTTTGATATAAGAAATAAGGGACATTTGCCTAAAAATACAGGATTTTTCACAAAAATAAGGGACACTTCATAAAAACTTGAAAATCAAACGTTAGGCCAGTGTTTCCCAACCTTTTTTGAGCCGCGGCACATTTTTTACATTTGCCAAATCCTGAGGCACACCACCAACCAAAATGACACTCTAACACAGTAATACATATAGTTAATATGTTTTTAAATGTATTTATACACTCAGTGTGAAACCTGGGCCTGTTTTGATGAACACAACATAGATATCCTGGCAGGAATGGCAGAAAGACACAAACTTCCCACACAGAACTCCCATAACCAAGAGAAAATACTATAAGAGTTTGGTGGGCATTGAACTTGGGTATTGGAGTTGTAGTTCACCTATATCCAGAGAGCACTGTGGACTCAAACAATGTTGGATCAGGACCAAACTTGGCATGAATACTCAATATGCCCAAATGTGAACACAGATGGAGTTTGGGGAAAATAGACTTTGACCTTTGGGAGTTACAGTTTCTGGGATTTATAGTTAACACACAATCAAAGAGCATCCTGAACTCTTGCAACAATGGAATCGAACCGAACTTGGCACATTGAACTCTCATTACCAACAGAAAGTACTGAAAGGGTTTGCTTGAGAATTGACCTTGAGTTTGGAGGTTGTAGTTCACCTACACCCAGAGAGCACTGTGGGCAGGAGGGGGAAGAAAGGGTATTGGAGGTTCCAATTTCCCAGGGCACACCTGATGATCGCTCACGGCACACTAGTATGCCACGGCACACTGGTTGGGAAACACTGCGTTAGGCAACCCTAACTATACTCCTTTTGATACAGCCTTGGCTTTTTCAGCTGCGGCATCACACTGTTGACCGATCTTTAGACTGGGGTCTAACAGAAGCCTCCTTTCGCAAGCATTCAAGGCAATATCATCTACTTGGGGCATTCTGCAAGAAGGCACAACCCAAGCCCTCCCGACAGATGCCCGTCTGGCCCTCCAGAGACCCCCACCCGCCCCTCAGCCCCAGTGTGGCTGTGATTTGTGTGCCTGGCAGGGGGTTACCTTCCTTTCTTTCCCAGTGGTCAACAGTGAAGGTGGCCCTGCAGTCGAGGTGGGTGAGGGCACGGCAGACCTGGCTCTGGGTCTCCATGATCAGCAGCTCCATGCGGGCCCGCAACTCCCCGTGCCATGCCTGCAGCTCCCTCAGACCACTCACCGGTGGCGCCATGAAGACCGGCAGGCCCCCTTCTCCCTCTTTTTCCTCCTCCTCCCCCCGGGAGCGAGGGCTCTTGGGAAATAGAGTCCCACCCAAAAGGGCCACGCGCGCCTCTCAAGCAAGAGGAGGAGCCTTAGACAACAATTCCCAACCGCGCGCGGGGAGGCGAGAGGAAACGGGAGGAGCCAAAAGGGGTAGAAGGATGGAGGAGGGGGAAGAAGGAAGTATGTGTGCATATGTACTGGAGAAACACGCTGAGAAATACATCTCTCTGAATAACCAAGCACTACAGTACGGTAGGTCATACCCATTAGTGATGCTATTTGATTTCTTCATTCAGATTATTGAGATTTAACTGAAGCCACAGATACATCTGTGTGGACCTTCGCCCTGAGGAAGGACCCTTGAGGTCTGAAACGGGTGCAGCGCTGCGGTATTCCCGTAGGCGTTTGCTTCATCTCACCCAGAGCCTCATCCCACTCCTGCCTTTCCACGTTCGGGTCTTGGGGTTTCTTGGCAAGCCAGCAGCTGATTTACAGCGTTACTTACAGCCCCTACTCTGTACTGACATTACTGGCTACTTAGCCCATCACTTAGACTCACAGCACTGCGCTATGGCGCTTTGGTGCCTTTTGCGGCTTGCTTTCTTCCCCCTCTGGCCCCCCTCCTTCCGACTGGGTTCCTATCGGCTCCAGCGGCTTGTTTACGATCGCGGAGGTTTGGCCCTTCTGGAGCACTACATACTTTCGTGGCAGGCATTTGCCTTATAACATTTAAACTTTTGATTTATTGATATGTACTTCGGGAATTATAATTTAGAGCGCTATTCTCGCTACGTCATCCACTAGCGACGCTCTCCACCATTGATGCTATACGGACACGCCCCCAGGCTTCCTCACTTGGCGCGTTGAGCCTGACGCGGCAGCTAGACACGCCTCCTGGCCTCCTCCGTCCGTCAACCTCTATACTCACCTGGTTTTCCGGGTATTTATTGTGAGCCTGCCTTTATTGCGTTGGATATTTACTCTGTATGTATTTAAAATCTGTATTATTGTATTACTGATCACCACTTGGAGTGTATTATTTACCTATGTATATCGAGTGATTGATGTATTTTCCCATGCATGGATTTGGGACGCTCTTCTTACTGTTATGCTATGACTCATGCATTATATTGACACATTTTGCTACTTTGCTTCTGTAGTGCCTGGTTATTCAGAGAGATTTATTTCTCAGTGTGTTTCTCCTGTATTGTATACCAGTCCAGTATTGTTCTTTGTGTTTGCTTCTGCATATGTACTGGCCCAGCCTCGCCTCCTGCTGCCACCTGTCCCGTCAATACAAGAGCTGAAAATAAGGGACAGGATCTGAAAATAAGGGACATGGAATTTGGGGCCGAAATAAGGGACATCCCTTAGAACAGTGTTTCTCAACCAGTGTGCCGTGGCACACTAGTGTGCCGTGACGGTCCTCCTGCTGTGCCGCAAGAAAATCTCTCTGCCCCCCTTCCTTCCCCCCTCCTCCTGCCGAACTCCTGCTGCTTGGGGGAGGAGGAGGAAGGGCCGGGCGGTGAAAACGGGGACAAAGTCCCGAAGCTGCCCTGCACCTCCAAGTCAAATGGCTGGAAGATGTAGATAGGCGGTGGATGGGCGGCGGCAGCGCGACTCCAGCTCCGCCCAGGGACTCCCCCCAGCCGGCGCCTCCCATCTGGGAGCCCCGTCCACGTCATCCCCACGGGCCTTTGTTTACCTCCACGTCATCAGCCCGCGCCGACATCCGGGGAGCCCGGCACGCCATCCACACGGGCCGCGCTCACGCGGCGTGGCCCCGCCTTGGGGAATTCCCCATAGCAGCGTCATCCTCCCAGTTGGGATCACCCATCCGGCATCTCCAGGATCCATCCACCCTTGGAGCCCGCCCACCCCACGGCCTCCCACCGGGTCCCTCCGTTGGGGTTGGGCGCAGCGTCTCTCCAGCGGCTGGACTTCCGCATTGATGACCTTTATCGAGCCGCGCTGCCGCCGCCCATCCTCCGCCTATCTACATCTTCCAGCCATTTGACTTGGAGGTGCAGGGCAGCTTCGGGACTGGGGTCCTCCCCAAGCCCCCGCACACTGAAGCCCATCCACCGCTCATGCTCCTCCGTGAGAGAACTGAAGCTGGCGGGAGGGGGCGGGGCATGGTGCGGCCTGGCTCCGCCCCCTCCCCCGGCTTTGGCACTCCCAGCAGCTGCTCCAGCCTTGAGGGGACAGTGCGAAGCCACCATTGTCCTGGCTCTGGCACTGCTGGCTTGGCACTTCCCCCTCAAGGCTGGAGCAGCAACTGGGAGAGGTGAAGACAGGGGGAGGGACGGGGCATGGCATGGCCTGGCTCCGCCCCCTCCTCTGGCTTTGGCACTCTCAGCAGCTGCTCCCAGCAGGCCACCATCCCCAGCCATTTTTTACTGTGTTAGAGTGTCATTTTGTGTCATTTTGGTTGGTGGTGTGCCTCCGGATTTTTTTAATGTTGAAAGTGTGCCGCGGCTCAAAAAAGGTTGGGAAACACTGCCTTAGAATAAGGGACAGTTGGCAACCCTAATCCACACACACACACACACACACACACACACACACACACACACACAGAGACCCCGGAAGTTCTGCTTCAACAAAAAACCAATTTCCTGCCTTCTCAGTTGATAGCACTGCTGTTGTACCTTGAGCTATTGGACCCTGCTATAAATCAGAGGGTTATACAATCCATGGTCAGATTGGTTAGAAGTTTGTAGTACCTTTTATCCCTTCTTTTCCTTTGAGAAACATAGCCTGTTCTGTTTGGCTTCAACAGATATATGTTTCTGTCTTCTTAATAAAAATAATAATGGATTGTTTTTTTCTTTCTGTTTGGAGCTATTCTGCTTAATTGTTCATTTTAAAGCCTGCATGGTCCTACAAATAGTTAGTGCCTCAGAAAGCTTCCCCCAATATATTAGTAAACCTAGTACACTTGCGTGTGCATGGGTAATACACCTCCCGCCTAATAACCAATAAGACACAGACACAATTGGTTGGAATAAAATTGGCTACAACTCATTTATTGATAACAGAAACAAGGGTTGGCAGCAGGGCCGGCCCCTCCCATTCCGCCGACTACGCAGCCGCGTAGGGCGACGGCACCCGGGAGGGGCATTGCCACCTGGGAGGGGCGCCGCCGCCCCACCCTGCGCCCCACCGCCGCTGGGACGCCCTCATGCAGCTAGTGCTGCCCAGGACGCCACCGTGCGTGCACGCGCGCCACCGCACAGGACGACACTCATGCGGCCGGGCGGGACGCACTCATGCATGGGCGGGCGCCACCCGGCTGCGTGCGTGAGGGCGTCTAGGAGCCACGGAGCCAAAATAAGGTTTGCGTCCCCCCCCCCCGGGAGAGGTAAGGCCGCCCCTGGTTGGCAGCCATGCATGGGTCCTGGATCCAGGGTCGGACAACCCACTGTTGTCCAAAGACACTTGCATGCCTGGGTGCCACCGGCCCACTACTGGTCCACGAAAACCCGGCACTCCTGGGGCCAGGGCCTTATCCCCCCTTCCACCAAGGGCCGATAAGCCAGCCAGATCCAGGGCCCATGCCACATGCCAAACACAGAGTTGCGATGAACACAAGTAACAGCAAGAAAAGTTAACAAGGTATGGACAATGAATGCACAGCATGAAAAGTAAGAACATACAAACAATGAATACAAGCAGGGTGGGTGGGATGGACAAAAACAGGAGCAGGCCCAGTGCCTGCTGAGGAACCTTGGGCAGCCTTAAGTAGACTGCCCGGGCGGAAGGGAGGGCTGGCCCACTGACGGGGCAGAGGAAGGCGGTGCCAGCCCCACCATTGGCCAGCTGGCACTGGTGGCAAGGAACTCTCCCACCACCCAGGGGCTTCTGGTAAGAAGCCCCCCCCTTCTCGGACCAAGATGGCGGCGAGGACACCCCACACCGGTGGCCCCACTCACGGCGGCCCGGCGGCCCCACTCACGGCGGCCCAGTGAGTCTGGCCAACGCGCTCGGCCCGGTGAGTCTGGCCAAGCCATTTCCCGGAGTGACACTAGCTGTGATTTTCTTATAAGAGGACAAGCAATCAGTGCCATATGCATGGGAAGATGTACTAATTACGGAATAATCTTCCAATAATCTGTTGCTAGGTGACACTAAACCACTTGTTGAGTATAACAAATGATACTAAGCTACTGCAATGCTTATCCTCCTGCAACCAAATAACTCATCATAGATTAAAGGTCATAGTAATGAAAAACATCTTTGGTGATAAGTAGTCTGAGGATGTCACAGTTCTGTAAAGAAATGTGGATTTCTTTTTTCTTATCCATTTAGTATGAATTATTAATACTTTGCTCACTCTTAATTCTCAGGTAAGAAGATCTGGATAATCGATTTATAAAAAGGTGTATTGCTTCATGTGGAGTTTTCAGTACATGTATTGAGTCCCACTATTGTTCTACTAAACGGTGTAGAAATGCTCAATTTTCTTTTACAAGCGTACCGTTTATAAGAAGACTGGCAACAGTAGACCAGCTGTTTTGCTGGGAAATGTCTTTTCCACTGACTCCTGTAAACATTGCTGGAATTGTGCTGGTGTCACATGCTGGTAAAATTGTTATGCCGGGGCTTGTGGCACTTGGCTCCTACCCGGTATCGGAGATTGCGCATGCATTGTAGTCAGCAGCTGTACCAATGCCGTGCTTCTCCCCGATACCGGGGCTTGTCATGCTGGGCTTCTCTCCTGTACTGGGGTTTGTGCATGTGCCGTAGCCGGCAGTTGTGCTTCTCTCTCCAGTAAGGAGGAGGAACACCAGCTTTCATGGTGTTAGGGCATGCGCAGACTGCGCAATGGAGTTTCCTGTACTTGCACTGAAGGAGCCAGCGAGTGGATGCTGTCGGCATCGAGGGAGTTAATTGTTCCTCCCGTCGACGTCAACGCCAGTGTCGAGAGCCCCTACGCATACGCCGTTTGCGCAACAATAGCAGAGGCAGGAGCTGGTATTCAGGAAGGGACAGCGCTGAAAAGGAGGACCTCGGGTATCCTTCCTTCTTCATCTCCATGTGCATTGCATTTTTATTTGTCTCAACATATATATTTTTTGGTCCGTGATCTGCGCCCCCCCCCCCGGCTTGCACCCCTAGGCCATGGCCTAGGTTGGCCTTATGGGTAATCCTGGCCTGGTGCTTAAGTAGGTAAAATAAAAGTTCTCAAATTCCATCTGAACTGAATATGACTCAAGTGTTCATAGGATCCAGTTCACATTCAGCATTCACTCCTCAGCCTCACCATGCAGAAGAACTACATGCTAAAGGTGACCGGGTTCTGTCTCAGGGTTGCATTGAAATTCCAGTTGCTTTTGTGGGTACCTTCAAATGAACAGCCAATCCTTGGTTTCATTCCACCATTTCATTATTATAATCACCTCATTTTTGATATTTCACTTGGGAATCAAAATGCAAATGCCCCAACTAATTTTAAGTACATTAAGGGAAGCCTTATATTACTGGAGAGAATCAAATTTTACACATGACATATCGTACAGTGAATTCTGAAATTCTGGCAAATTAATCTATGGTGGCTGTAATGTAATGGGCTGAAGCATTGCTGATGTCTCTCAGTGAAAGAAGAGAAAATGGTAATGATACAGTAGTCAATTTTTTTATTTAAAAAACTCACCCTGTGCAAGCTATTTTTTGGAAAAAGCAATTTAAAAAAAACCAAAATCCTATTATTTGGAGTATTGTAGGGAATCACAGGAATTCAATATAGAAGTCTTTGCTGCTATAACATGGAACAGGTTAGAACGCAAGTGCTTGGGGTGGGGGTGGGGAGGTCTAAATTCTACTCACTGTAATGTAAGTGTGTTAACAATGGCAACAGGGACAGTATTACATTTAGAATCTCCCCTCTTTGCATCGGATAAATATATTCATGGCAATGCTATGGCCTTTGTTTCTTGTGTTGCTTTAGCTATAACTCCATGGAAACAGAAGATAGGGAAAAGTGGGTGAAGGTAAAATATTCATCGGTACTGCTGGATACTGAAACACTAGTCTTTAATTGTAAAAATAGTGATCCCAGGCCTGTTTGTCTTGTGGAACAACTACACTTAAGATTTTAGTCCAACAGGGCTTTCAAATGGTGTTTTTGTTTGTTTGTAGCGCTTCCAGTATGTGTGTATTTACACCAAGAAGGCACACCTTCAGGGGTTCTGAATAGGGTTCAAATGAATGTGGGTGGATGGGAATGTGTTCTAGCACTGCATCCTCTGCCATCACTCTCCACATAATGGGAGAATACACTTCACCCTCCAACATGTTGGGGGGGGTGGAGCAATTTTGTCTCCTCCCCTCGGAGAAGAGATTGGTTAATTTCGCAGAATGTACTGGAAGGGAGGAGGGGCTGGCATAGTGTGCTGCCAGCCCCTTTCCCCTCATTCTGCAATAGGACATCGCCCACCACTCCCGCCCATGGATAGTATAATAGTGATTGCCAAATGGCTTAACATTTGGGGTCGGATAGGAATTCGCCCGCGAGGGTTTTGCCTATCCTATACTGTCTATGAGGGGCTTAGATGGAATGGTCGGCTAGTAAACTAGCTAAGCGTAAATAGTTTAGTTATTCAAAGGTGTGTATACACTTAAGGCACCCCTTAAGGGTGTGGGGCATTATGCAAACACTCACCTAGACGGGTGAGGTGATGGTGAATGTCCCAGGAGCGGGGAAAAGTTGAGAGAGATTTCTCCTGATGTTTCCCTTACGGGTTGCCCAGGTTGGAATATACAGGGGACCCAGGTAGTACGCCTGAATAGCTGAGGGGTAGACTTTAGGAGACGCTACCTCAGCTTACACACACCAAGTTGAACTGACACCAAAAAGTTAGT